>JAEUYN010000242.1:0-59757 GCA_018257835.1 Euura lappo | reverse complement strand
CATTGTTATTTTCGGGCCTAAAGTAAGTTCTTACAATCTTAGTTAAACATCGATAATTAGACTTCTATGATAAATCTTCAATTTTTCTTTTGTTCATATGTTTCCTTGGCCAATTCTGTGTCAGTATTCACAGTATTTTGAGTTGATAGATTCGACAGAATAAATGAAATTTTGACTTGAAGTAAAAAAACCCGTCTGGGGTCAGTTGTAACAGTTGGTCCGGGGACATTGCAACCATTTGATGGCGGATGATTACAGCTAACAACATTCCTTCTCCTTCTTTTATTCAAGCATTATCGTAGTTTACGTTATGAAATAATAATAATAATATAAAAAAAAAACATTATATTTATAAGATTTTATCCAAACGAAAATATTCGGCCATCAAGAGGTGATGAAAAGTTATTTTTACATTTTTTAGTTCCTGAAACACGTATTCCTTATGGGAATGTCTGATACTAATCATCAAAATCCTGATAAATAATCTAATTTTGTGAAAAAATCTTGTGTTACAACTGACCCTGGGGTTGGGGTCAGTTGTAACACTTTTCCGATTTTTTTTGACAGGCTCATACTTTTTTTCTATTTATGCTAAAGAGTCCTACTTAGCGCCATTTTGTCAGCAATTAAATGCTCTTTGATATCGTATTTGGAACATTGATGTGTTCACTGTAGTTTGAGCTCAGTGAGGGCAAAACCGAAAAATGTTACAACCGTCCCCAGTCTACCCTACTCTGTCTTTGGCGAAACCGTCTGTTTTTTTTTACGACCAGTCACGATACAGTCGCAACTTGGCTTTAAATCGAAAAATTATCTTTGAGGCCGTTGGACTGGTTTCTACATTAATTCACTCGTTTCTATGTCCAACCAGCGGCATGAAGTACAGCGAAGAGGAAATGAAGGCGATAATTAGATGGTCTGGTGCCGCCCGTGGGCGGTCCGGAGAATAACAAAGGGACTGAGAGACTCTGAGGAGCTGCGGACTGCGGTGCCGGTGAGAATAAATCTACACATCTTTACGTAAAGAGGAGACCACGGAGGTCAATAAATTATCCGACGTTCATGTCTACCTTTCATATCAACAAACCACTTTTTTATCCGTTTTACATAATTTGTATTCCTCTAATTACCCCCTGTGCTGTCCCATTAGCGGTTTATATGACTGGAATTGAGATCTGAATCTGATTTTGTTTCAGATGCTGCGAGCCCGATCGGCGACGGGGTTAAGCAAATATACGTACAAATTTGAGAAACTGACTGCCACCTGCACCCTGAACATTTGTTCGAGATGGAGGTGAGGAGGGAACCGAGGAGAGTGGCGGGGAGAGCGAGGAGGAAGTAGTTTCCTTTTCTCGTTCGTAAGTAGATATCTTTAGTAATTGTAACAAAGCAACAGGTGAAAAGGACAACAGCCGCTTCAGACGGCGCAGGGGGCCACCGAGTTGGTGGAGGCCTTGCACGCGGGGAGAAAGACGGGGGCAACGGTGCACAACCTCCAGTCCAGCCGAGCCAACGGCCTTCTGGTGCTGCGTGCAAAAAAGGTTCGCCCAAATTCAGCAAAATACCGATATTACTAATTACATGAAATTTAATATTGAATGATTTGTTGTACAGAGGGACCGTAAAGCAGGGGTCCTCGTTTTCACCGACATCGCGGGGTCGGATCCCAAGGTTGACAGGCTAGATTTGGCGGACGCGGAGGCTAAAATTCGCAGTAAGTATCACACCCTCTCAATGACAATAAGATGTTGGAAATTTATCTGCATATACTTGGTTCGCAGTAGGTAATTACAATATTTTAATTATTGTTACTTTTTCCATTAAAGGCAACATCAACCTGACGAATACCGCGATTCGCCGATTCTTCTCGCAGCGGGAAGGAGCCCGGGAGAACGCTCTGGCAAGGCTGCTGGAGCATTTTCACCGCGTGATTAAGGCGGACTTCTCGACAATCGTGTGTGCGCCAACGCACACACGGCATGTGGACGCTGTGGGTGTAAGTGAAATAGATGTGAATTCACATAACTTGTGTGTAACACAATTCTCTGAAGGCACTGAAAATGTCACCTGTTTTCTCGTTCTTGTTCGTCGTTGAATCGAAACGTTTGCATTTATTGTACGAAGCGCGCTTTCGGGTTGACGTGCTCTGTATGCCTTTGCACGTTTGGCATTAGCATTTTGTACTTCCTTTTCTTGTTGAACATTTTTACTATCGGAATGATTCATCGAGTTGACTAATAATAATTCACTATATTTACCGAACTACTGATTTTTCTGAACTACTGATCTGTCAAAATCGGACAAATGACAATAAACTGTGGGAAATACAATTCGAATTCGAATTTATCGGAACACCGGACGGACAGCACTCGCAGGACGATTGCCAACCAGGAGCAGCTGGAGACGCTGGATCCTGGTCGCGCCGTAAGTACCGAGTGCGTGAAAGCGTACACTCGCTTTTTACTGCACAACTGCTGGCATTCCGAATTCAGAGACCGTAGTGCCGCGGTGACGTCGCCAGAGTCAGAGGCACTGGGAGAAACTGGACTCGAGATCACCCGAATGTGGACTCGTCTCCCGGTCTGCGATGAGTAAGTATATGAATATTACAGGCCACACAGTGGGTTCTCTACCCCCCCTGAAATACCCTAGTATTTTTTCCCCTGACGCGAGCGCACTCGTATGTACGCTCAAAGAGCAGATTCCAACAACCTTAGACAATCAAAACAAATACAAAACAATAAAACAGTAGACAAACAAACACAAAACAGTAAAAAGATCGTACTCCTTTATTAGCAACAGAATCCTGGTCTTCGACCCTGACAGGGAAAACCTGGGCCACGCCGCAGATGTGAGGAGTACGATCGCGATGATCCGCAACGCAATCCCCATTGCGTACCAGCCCGTAGAGAATGACATCGTAAGTCAAGTGTGAATAATGGTCATTGGAAAAGCATTAGCGCTCGGAGCATGTCGAGAAAATGAATTGTCCATCTATATTTAATGTTTTGTTCATTTCCACAGATGATGGAGTGTCCGCAGATAGTAGAGGAGAAAGATTCCGGCCTCTTCATCATGATCTTCATGAGAGACTTTTTCAAGGTAAGCATGTTTAGGAAAAAATGATAACGAAAGAGTCCCATAATTGTGGGCCTTACTGTTATTATTATCTGATCTCATCGACTAAAATTTTTTGATAATTTGATTAGGTTCCTACCGGCCGATGGTGGAATTTCCGGGCCATCGATTCTCTGTAGGAGAGATCGGAAATCAAGCACGTGGTGGCCAGAATACCGGAGGTGTTCAAATCTTGAATTGGGGTATCGTAGATGCATCCTTTGTGCACCTACAGAACATTTTTAGTAGTTTTAAAGCAAGTCTGAGTAGGGTTTTTCGAATCTCCAAAAAAATTTGAGGAGTGTGACAGCAGACCCCGGGGTTGATTCTTGGAAAATATTTCAAGAGTCAGAATACAAATGGATTTCAATCGGCGCGAGCGCATAAAAAAGTGCATTCACAAAAAATGGCAAATTCAATCAATTGCCTCACATACCAATCACCAACTCAATTGCATAACGGCATATCAAATTAAGAGCACACCTGGTGTGATAAATAATTCATGATGCTTGGGTATACTTTTTTTTCAATTCTCTGTATTGGACTCGTATTTTAGGCAGCTGACTAAACTCTACTCTCGTAATTCGGATCATCGTTGCATAGTGCACGTGTCGTGCAGTGGGAAAAAGAGATAAGAAATTTCCAGGAAGAAAAAAAATATCTATACACCACTTTGTTAAAAATCTGAAATCGGGGATTTGTATAATTTCACTGCAGTTATATAATGCATCGATCTTTCTCACATCCCTTCGAACCATTAATGATGTCAATTGACATAAGATAAGAATCTAAGCAATTATATTTTGTCTGCTCTTGCGTTCTGATTTAAATAAAAATTTCACTATATACTACAGGTTTTTTGTCTTCCCTAGTGCATCTAACGGTTTTTTTTTTTTTTTTTTAAACAGTGAATGCACGTTTTCCTTTCGTTTCATTGTGTGCATCGGTTCAGGTTGCTTTTTTTTCCACAGTGCAGTGGATTAATTAATTGAAACAATGTACGTATTCTTCTAGCAATAACTAACTGTAGGTGATAAATCACAATCCAGCGAGAATAATCACAGAATTGAAACAATTTGATGTGACGAGAACTGAAAAATGTTCGATCAGCATATCATCATTAAAACTTCATTATTTGTGACATCAAGTCATCTTTTTTTGTCTTACAATTAGTGAACGAAATAGGAATATTCTAGCCAGATTGTGGTTATACTTAATTCTGTGTTAGGTATAAAATATCTATAACTCACTTTCTCTACAATCTCTCATTCACACTGATTTGACATTCAAAGTTGACAAATAGAAAATCGAAAAACAAAACCAGAGTCTCAATTAGTTGATTGAAGGCACAGAATTATCTTGGTGATGTGTTGTGTAAAGAGCACTTTTTATCGCATCAGTTCCAGCTGAAGTTTGAATTATCGTAGGCTGCAGCAGATTTGATCTTCTCAGTCCTCATAATCGTCGAAAAATAGTCATTTTCGTATCGAACCACAGCATCGGGTGTATCGGTGATATATTTCACACGTTGAGCGGAGTCACAGCGAAGAAAAAAGTCGACGTCCTTCAAAATTCGTTTTTTGTTCTCCTCGTATCTTTTTCCATTGCATCGTGCTTCGTAGATCATGACGACTTGCAAATCACTTTGCGTAATGATTATATCGAAAAATCACATAATTCGTGAGCCGTCGTGTATATTCGTCGACTACGAGGAGACGAATTTCTAATTTTTGTTGTTGTCTTTGTATTATTTATCCCCATAAAAAATCAGGCGTTCGAAATTGTTGCAGACTTGAGGCGAGCTTCTGCATACGATAAAACATCCATCAGCTGGTGAAGACGAAATTTTACTCCATCTTGCATCCATGTTCAGACATCAGTTTTTTTTTTTTAAATCGTCTTCGGGGTTTGATCTTTTGCTGGGGGGTCAGATCGAGACTCGGACTTTTTTTCGCATCATCGAAATTGCAGACGTTTTCAAGCTTGAATTTTCAAGCTCCTTGTTTTCTTACTTCAATTGTTATTGTTTTATTATTTTTTATTTTATTTTTTATTTCAAAGAAAATACGTGAGTGTATATTTAGGAACTGTTCAGGTTATGAATTTATTCCTTCAGTTTGTTTTCCAATCTCCATTTTATTCTTTCATTTTTCAAATTTTTGGTATTACTCAATTTTATTTTATTTTTTTGCTCTTTTCACATCTTGTGCTTCACGCGATTTCAATTTTAATTTTTCATCATTTATTCTACGACAAAAATCTCGTTGTCTTTCTTTTTTTCTATAATTTATTCATTATTCATTGTTTTGTCACATTCGACATTATTGTTGTTCTCAACATTTTGTAATTCGCAATCACATTAATTACACTCTCAATCACTCATTCAATTCCCTAAACTATAATTACCTAACGAATGGACGGAAAAATGATTTGTCTAAATAATTGATTTCGAAAATCTGAGTCTGAATAAATTTACTGATCTCAAAATACAAACAAAATACACCTTGCTAAATTTAATAGGAATACAAAATCAATTGAAACCAAAAATGATTTCCCTACGCGTCGCAAGCCTACAGACCTGGCTTGATGGTCTGATGATAAAACAGCAAGGTGACCTCAAAAATACTAAAGATTATCTGAATTGATACTGAATGGTAGATAAAAAAAAATACCAGACCAGACAAAATTTCTTTAAGAAAAAAAAGCCTGTAACCTAAACCTAAAATTATAAATCGAGTTAAAATTATGTATATATGTATATATATATATATTTTTTTTTTAAGTAATCATATAACTTTTTTTCTTGCAAAGGGATGCGAGAGAGGAGATCAATGACTGCAATTGCAATATTCGTATAATTTTTAGTTTTTGTTTTTGGATTGAAAACTTTTTTTTTTTCATTCTGTTTATATTTTTTTCATTCCTTTTTCATGAACGACGAAACGAATTCAGAGAAGAATCTATCCTCAAGCTACAATTAAAAACGAATCGATTGTCTAGTAAAATCACCTCAATTCTCTCGAACCCTCAATCATTTTCAAATTTATTCTTTTGTATAGTCACTTCAGCAATTGATTGAGGCTGCTCAAATGTTGGAACGAGATGCATTTTTTTTCTTTTTCTCATTCCATGACAAGCATAAAAATTATAACCTTCCGAAAGATATCGAAATACTGCATCAAGTGGATTGCAAAAAGAGTGATTTATTCAAGACTAAAAACCCAGGGATTATTTGCTTCAACTTTTCGTGAGACACATTTTGGCCAAAGAGCACAAACCGTTATAGGGTGGGAACACGTACCCTGATGGGGGGTACAGGTGCATTGAGCACTGGTGAATACACCACACGTGAATGCTCTAGGTATGAGTGAACTGGATATCCCGGAATACATGCATAACACGACTCGATATCACAAACATATACAAAGGCAAAGACAAACTTAAACACGAACGAATACAAATTTAGGCAAACAATCAAATGAATTTGATGCAATAATCACAGTGCGGACTGGGGGGGGGGGAAGGAGGGGGTCCAAAAAGTGGAAATTGCGTGACACCACTCATGCACGGCCCCTGTCTTGTCTTGTTATCACCAACCAAGCATATATTTACTTCTTTGAATTTGAAAAAATATGCTTTGATTATCGTTTATCGACGCGTTGATGTTACAGTGGGAATAAAAATAGGGTGTGGATAAATCATACTGATTCCTAATATCAATTTTTCTCGTTTTTCAGATACCTACGTAGGTACACCTCAAAACCGTTCGCCAGTGAAAACCCTAAAACATTCTAAACAACCTCCGGTGTATACACGTATCTTCAGCGCTTCAGCCTCCAAGCCCTGAAACATCCTACAGGTCGTTGCATGTGACGCGTGACGCAACGCGTTCTGTGTAACTGAGCCCTTAGTCGGCGCACTTACGAATCGTGAAGGCAGTGCACCGCGTGTCGAAATGATTCCCGATTATACGTATAATCCGCCATTAGTAGCCAGACTCCTGGACAGTACAGTTGATAAAGTTGATTTGGGAAATTTGTGAAGGTTTTTTTTTTTTTTTTTAACCACAGTTATAGCTCAATATACTCTGAGGATCTTTATTCCTTGTTTTTTGTTTTTTTTTGTAACCAAAAGTTATAGGTTAACCAACTTATGTACCAATTTATTTCTTGTTTCAAGTAGCAGAGAGATGGAGAAAATAGTCATTACTGTAACCCGCGGGGACGAGAAAGTAGAAATCAGTTTGGGCGGCCCTAGCCCCCAACCGCCCATCCTGGCCATCCCGGCCATCCCGGCCATCGAAGGAGCGGCTCCTGCGAAGCGATCGGTAAAGGACAGGCTGGGACCATTGCCAAAAAAAAAAGCCCAGCCAGGCCCAGCGACGACGCGAAAAGCGTCGCAACGAGAAAAGTGTGTGGTTTTTATTATTATTTATATTTATAGATTTAGGGATTATTTACTTCAACTTTCCGGCTTTCGCGTCGCAGACTTCGTGGCGGGCGGACGCTCGAGGATCGACTGGTCAAAGGGATCGATCGTTACATCGGATAGAGGCCGATCAGCCGAGCGCAAAGGTAAACGGAAAGTCAGTTGTGCCCGAGAGAGGAAATGGAGAGAGAGATCGAAGCGGTAGAAAAGCAGTGCGCGACGATAAAAGAGGCGGCGAAGAAACTGGAAGCAAGAGTAGCGAGGCTAAAGGTGTTAGAGGTAACGAGGGCGATAGAAAGCAGAGAGTGAGAGAAAGAAAAGGCTGAAATGAAACGGAAGATGGGACTGATGGAGGAGAGGATCAAGGAAATCGATCAACTTTCCGTGAGACACATTTTGGCCAAAGAGCACAACCCGTTATAGGGTGGGAACACGTACCCTGATGGGGGGTAGAGGTGCATTGAGCACTGGTGAATACACCACACGTGAATGCTCTAGGTATGAGTGAACTAGATATGAGTGAACTATTTTTTTTTTGTCTTTTTTTTTTGTAACCAAAAGTTATAGGTTAACCAACTTATGTACCAATTTATTTCTTGTTTCAAGTAGCAGAGAGATGGAGACAGGAAAAATCCAGATCACTGTGACCCACGGGGACCAGCGCGTCGACATCAGTTTGGGCGGCCCTAGCCCCCAGCCGGCCATCCCGGCCCCGGCCGCCCCGGCCAGAAGCGTCAAAGACAGGCTGGGACCTTTTCCCAAAAAGAAAAGGCCCAGCCAGGCCCAGCGACGACGCGAAAAGCGTCGCAACGAGAAAAGTGTGTGGTTTTTATTATTATGTATATTTATAGATTTAGGGATTATTTACTTCAACTTTCCGTGAGACACATTTTGGCCAAAGAGCACAACCCGTTATAGGGTGGGAACACGTACCCTGATGGGGGGTACAGGTGCATTGAGCACTGGTGAATACACCACACGTGAATGCTCTAGGTATGAGTGAACTAGATATGAGTGAACTAGTTTTTTTTTGTTTTTTTTTTTCGTAATCAAAAGTTATAGGTTAACCAACTTATGTACCAATTTATTTCTTGTTTCAAGTAGCAGAGAGATGGAGTCAGAAAAAATACACATTACTGTGCTCCACGGGGTCCAGCGGGTTGAAATAAGTTTGGGCGGCCCTAGCCCCCAGCCGGCCATCCCGGCCCCGGCCGCCCCGGCCGCTCCGGCCATCCCGGCCCCGGCCGCCCCGGCCGCCCCGGCCCCGGCCGCCCGAAGAAGCGTGAAAGACAGGCTGGGACCTTTTCCCAAAAAGAAAAGGCCCAGCCAGGCCCAGCGACGACGCGAAAAGCGTCGCAACGAGAAAAGTGTGTGGTTTTTATTATTATTTATATTTATAGATTTAGGGATTATTTACTTCAACTTTCCGGCTTTCGCGTCGCAGACTTCGTGGCGGGCGGACGCTCGAGGATCGACTGGTCAAAGGGATCGATCGTTACATCGGATAGAGGCCGATCAGCCGAGCGCAAAGGTAAACGGAAAGTCAGTTGTGCCCGAGAGAGGAAATGGAGAGAGAGATCGAAGCGGTAGAAAAGCAGTGCGCGACGATAAAAGAGGCGGCGAAGAAACTGGAAGCAAGAGTAGCGAGGCTAAAGGTGTTAGAGGTAACGAGGGCGATAGAAAGCAGAGAGTGAGAGAAAGAAAAGGCTGAAATGAAACGGAAGATGGGACTGATGGAGGAGAGGATCAAGGAAATCGATCAACTTTCCGTGAGACACATTTTGGCCAAAGAGCACAACCCGTTATAGGGTGGGAACACGTACCCTGATGGGGGGTAGAGGTGCATTGAGCACTGGTGAATACACCACACGTGAATGCTCTAGGTATGAGTGAACTAGATATGAGTGACCTATTTTTTGTTTGTTTTTTTTTTTTGTTTTTTTTTTGTAACCAAAAGTTATAGGTTAACCAACTTATGTACCAATTTATTTCTTGTTTCAAGTAGCAGAGAGATGGAGAAAATAGTCATTACTGTAACCCGCGGGGAAGAAAGAGTTAAAATTATTTTGGGCGGCCCTAGCCCCCAGCCGGCCATCCCGGCCCCGGCCCCGGCCATCCCTGCCCCGGCCAGAAGCGTCAAAGACAGGCTGGGACCTTTTCCCAAAAAGAAAAGGCCCAGCCAGGCCCAGCGACGACGCCAAAAGCGTCGTACGCAAAAAAGTTTGTGGTTTTTATGATTTCAAATTTGTAGACACGCTTCATTTGCCGTTTTTCATTAATTTTGAACAATTCTTTTCACAGAACGCCAGCGATCCGTCGAGCGCAAAGAAAAAACCGATTAAATAAAATAAAATAAAATAAAATCTTTCTTGATTGAGACTTTCTTCTATCCTTATTTATTTATTTATTCGTTAATTTACCCGAAATACAAACAAGCCAGAGCTACACTTATTTTTGACGATAGTAGGCACTAAAAATGGGGCCATTAAGCGAACAGAACCGAGGGGAAAAAAGGAAAAAAACGAACACTTTGAATATCAGAATATGAATTTTGACGCGCTGAAACGTGAAATGAAGTATTATCAGTGATAATTTTCGCTACGCGAATTTTTGTAATACAAAACTAAATTGTGAGCTATCAAAATGACATATAAATACAAAAAAGCGGTGAGCTTTTTGACTGAAACCGGCTACTTTGCTGTATATTGCCACGAAACATTTGTTTGCGCACTTTATTTCGAAAAACAAGGACGCTCCCCTGACGTAAATAACTGGACAATTGTACGAAGCATAATCCTCTTACTGTATTGATATTAGAGTACCTGTTAACGAATACAAACATTTTTACAGGTCATACGGACGGTTATATCTGCGCAATCTGTGCAAATGCGAAGGTCGTGAAAAGATTGGTACTCCTCGAGGACCATTACCTCACACACCACACGAGATACGCTTATTCCTGTCCAGATTGCGATCAAGTGGAGAGCAAACCTCCACGCCTTGCATCGCGCTACAAGCTGAACGAGCACTTGAAATCAAACCACCCACTAAAATATCAAGCAGGTACTAGTATTGGCCGTGCCTGTGACCAGTGCGGCAATCGGCCATTTTGGGCGAAGGTGAGCACAAAATTTCATCGCGCTCGGACTATAAAAACGCCTCACATATGTGAGCGCAGAGGTGTGAACGAGTGTGTGTGCGTGTGTGTGTAGGAAGGAAAGAGAGAGTGAGCGTAGGAGGAGAGAGAAGAAAGGGGTGTGAGTGGGGAAGTGTGATTGTAGAGAGGAAGTGGGCATTCGGAGTGGAGAGATGGTGGAGGGAGGACTGGCGTGGAGATATAAGAGAGAGTATTGTAACGGTGGGAGCTGGAGAGAAATAAAGAATTATAATAGTGTGAGTTCAACGGAGGCGTTTTATTGGCGTGTAACCCTTGTAACCCGGACGTCCTTACACATATTTCGCACTCGTATCGAACCATACTTCTTTGTTTCGATACCTCGTCACATGGCTCAACTTTCTCATTATCATCTTCACAAATTTCTTTGTTTCAGGTCAACCCCAAGGGATGAGAAGAAGAAGGTCGAAAGCCTAGTGCAAGAGATTGTGAAGCGATTACTTGCGTGGTGGGGTGAAGGAAATTCGAACTCAACCATATGGCCGGAATCAGTCGACATTGACGGCTGTAAATGGATCAAGGAAGCTTATGGAAGCAATGGATAGCTTAATAGGACTAGCTTAATTATCATATATAAATTATACAATAGATATATATAATTACCAATATACATAATATATATATATATATATATATATACTAGGGGGGCTTCGCCCCCCTGCGCGCTTCGCGCGCCAACCCCCCAATTCAGGTTCTAGATAGGGAAATGAAGATGAAAAAAAAATTTGAAAAATGTATATGGAATGAAAAAAGATTGATTTTATTTTGAAATGCGCCACACTGTGTAGGATAGGAAAAATAGGCGCCAACCTCCCGACTCGGGTTGATAGTATATTATTTTATACAAAGTCACCACGAAGTGACAAAATAGGATAGGGTTGTACACAACCCTACGTTGACAATATATACCTGTACATGTACCTGATACGTTGACAATATATCCCATTTACGAACGATCACGTCAAAAGAAACAAAGAGGGAGTTCCAACTATTTAAATTCGTGGTGAATAACAACGGAGGCTCCAGGGTATCATGCAGTGCTTTCAACACAGATGCTGTAGCCTTCTCAGCGAAAATTAAGTTGAATCAAGTATGCGTTTTTCTTGCAAATTCCCTATACATATAGTGATCTCGGGGCGAAGAAAAATTTCCGCTTTATGAATAATATTTGTAAAACTTGAAACCGCTACCGTTACTTGTAGTATACATTGATCGACGATCCATATTCAGATTTTGCTGATAGAAAACGCGACTGCAACTCAAAGTTCGGACTTTAATGAAGGAAATATGCCTTTTGAGTTACAACTAAAACACTACACGGAAGCCTCCGAGTTAGGCCTCTTTGATATTCTACAAACCTTCGGAAATATCGAGAAAACAAAATTGAGTCAAGTCTGTGAAAAAATTGGATACATCGGTATGTACTGAATTTTTTTTTGTTTGCGCGCATAAAATCAGAAGTACTTTTCATCGCACAATTGCCAACACCTTTCAGAATGTGAAGGGTTTATCCGCGACCGATTCGTGATGGTAAACAAAATGAAATCCAGCGATTTTTTCGGGACCATCACTGACGGAGTCTTCAAACTCGAGGTGGTGATTTCCAACGTTTCCAAAGGGATCGAACTAAATCGGGGCCAAAAAATTCAGCTTGTAGGGTGTATTGAAGAATACGGTAATCATTATTTCACAATCTTTGAATCGGAAATAAAATTCAAGACCATACTAATGGTACTAAATGGTACTAAATGGTATATTATGTAACATGGGAGCACAATGTAAAACACCCGTGTGCTGGAGAAGTAGGAGGGCTGGGGATATATTGTACAATGAATACATCGGCCAGTCAAGCCAAGCCCTTCCTTTTTTCTAGCACACAAGGGTTTTACATTCAACTTTTACGACCATGGCAAGGTTCTTCAAATTGCATTTTACACCCACTGCAACGAAGACAACATTTTCATCTAGTCGTTTATTGCAGAAAATAAAAATCTTTACTTGAAACTTCAAAGTCCCGAACAACTGCGGATTATTGAATGCCCGTCGATGCCCTTGGGTGACCTGATTTTAGGTGGAAAAATTATTCGGCGGAATCAGGGAGGATAAATTTTTACGTGAGTCAGATTATTCGTAACTTTTTCGGGTATTATAGTAATGTAAAATTCACAGCGACCAGTGGATTAGGCCTACTGGGGATACCACTATAAAAAAAACGCGCCGAATTATCTACTACATCACTTATAGTGGTGTGGAAACGATAATATTCTGACGTGACCTGCCCTGACCAATGACCTGACGTGATTCTGGGTAATCTACGGGGTACAGGCACAATACAAAGACAGGCTGGGACCTTTTCCCAAAAAGAAAAGGCCCAGCCAGGCCCAGCGACGACGCGAAAAGCGTCGTAACGAAAAAAGTTTGTGGTTTTTATTATTATTTATATTTATAGATTTAGGGATTATTTACTTCAACTTTCCGTGAGACACATTTTGGCCAAAGAGCACAACCCGTTATAGGGTGGGAACACGTACCCTGATGGGGGGTACAGGTGCATTGAGCACTGGTGAATACACCACACGTGAATGCTCTAGGTATGAGTGAACTAGATATGAGTGAACTATTTTTTTTTTGTCTTTTTTTTTTGTAACCAAAAGTTATAGGTTAACCAACTTATGTACCAATTTATTTCTTGTTTCAAGTAGCAGAGAGATGGAGACAGGAAAAATCCAGATCACTGTGACCCACGGGGACCAGTTTTATGATTTCAAATTTGTAGACACGCTTCATTTGCCGTTTTTCATTAATTTTGAACAATTCTTTTCACAGAACAGAATCCGTCCAATCCACCAAAGAAAAAATGGATTAATATTAATAAATAAAATAAAATAAATCTTTCTTGATTGAGACTTTCTTCTATCCTTATTTATTTATTTATTCATTAATTTACCCGAAATACAAACAAGTCAGAGCTACACTTATTTTTGACGATAGTAGGCACTAAAAATGGGGCCATTAATTGTAAGCGAACCAACCCCACCACTGAAATTTAGGTGTCGTTTCAAGACCTGTATATAAGACCGTGGTCAGTGTCGACCGCTCACTCAACAGTGCGAACGAAGACGTAGGAGCGATCATACGGGTGAGTTTATCGTCTACTGTTCTTAATTTAATTTTTTTATCTTAATTAACTTGGTTAAAAAAAAAATGTCTATCATTAATTTTCGCGAATTTATTCCGCGTAAACGATCGGTGTGGGCTTTTGTTAAATATTTTCTCGATCGATTAATCGCTAATTGAAGACGGTTGATTTCGAAAATTCCCGAATGAAAATTGTCGTCGAATCGATTCAGAGATGTGAAGCACACAGGAGAAAAAGCCGAAAAGTTCCGAAACACCTCATGTGTAGTTTGTGTTTTTGTCACACGGTTCTTTGTAGGGGGATTCATTTTTTTTTTTTTTTGCAAAATGGATCTTACGACCAAACAAGACCGCCTCCGGAAGTGCCGCAAACCCTCCGTACGTTTACTTTATACCTTGATACAAATTATTTCGATTTCTCATTCATCTGCAGCCCGTCCGCACCCTCAGTTCTCTTAGTTCTCTTTCGGAATGGCTTTCTTCCATAACAATAGTCGATTCATCGATATGTGCATCTTGTCAATTGTAATAGTTTTCGGGTTGTGGTTGCTCCATCATTGTCGCCTATTACTAACCTTTTACAGTGGAAATAACGTTGTCGATTTTTGTTTCAGACCAATGGCACGAGATGAAGCATCTACGTCAGCCATTGCTGAACTATATATGTCTATGACCCAGCCCCGACCAGCCGGGCTGGTATCCGCAGAGGTCAAGAAAGAGATCCGGATGTTATTCCGGGAGCTCCGCGCGGGGCTTTCCAGAGAACTCGAGGAGAAGCTAACAAAGAAGCTAAACGAGAAACTCTCTGGGAGGCTCCTCGCAGAAGTCTCCCGACAGATGCGAAAAGAACTGCTCCTTGACCTTCGCAAGGGACTCCGCCGAGAGTCGGATAGTGAAGAGGAAGGTAGCGAGGGAAGCGGAGAGGGAGACGGAGAGGGAAGTGGCGAGGGAAGTGGAGACGAAAATGGAGAGGAAAGTGGAGAGGAAACTGGAGAGGAAACTGGAGAGGAAACTGGAGAGGAAACTGGAGAGGAAACTGGAGAGGAAAGTGTCGAGGGGAGTGGAGATTATTTCAGATTGGTGCTGTCCGCATGGGGAGTTGGAGGGGGTGGCGAAGACGATATCTTCGCGCAGCTCATTGTGCTAAGTGATACGAGGCGCGACGCGTACAACAGAAATTGTGAGAGAAAAAAAAAAGAACAAAAATGAGTAGACGGTAAGCGACATGAAGAAAATATTACAATTTTATATTTCAATTTATTTCTGACTCAGCGATCGCATATTCGTGAGCAGCTTTGATAAAACTTGGTTCGCCAAAATTCTCAGGTTGGGATGGCCACCTGTTATACATTATATCAGATTGGTACTGTCCGCATGGGGAGTTGGAGGGGGTGGCGAAGACGATATCTTCGAGCAGCTCATTGTGCTAAGTGATACGAGGCGCGACGCTTTAATATATATATTAACAGAAATAGAACAGAAATTGTGAGAAATAAAAAAAAAAAAAATGAGTAGACGGTAAGCGACATGAAAAAAATATTACAATTTTATATTTCAATTTATTTCTGACTCAGCGATCGCATATTCGTGAGCAGCTTCGATAAAACTTGGTTCGCCAAAATTCTCAGGTTGGGATGGCCACCTGTTATACATTATATCAGATTGGTACCGTCCGCATGGGGAGTTGGAGGGGGTGGCGAAGACGATACCTTCGAGCAGCTCATTCTGCTAAGTGATACGAGGCACGAAACATTATAACAAGCGACGATCAGTAAGTGTACGGAGAAAAAGAAACAACAACACAACAACAACAACAATAACAATAACAATGTCCAGACGGTAAACGACGTGAAAAAATATTTAAATTTTTACATTTCAATCTATTTTTGACACAGCGATTGTGTATTCGTGAGTGGCTTTGCTAAAACTTGAGTCGCGATAAATATCCACGAAGCCCTAGCTGTTACCACGTGGTTTTCTGAATTTCACAGTGGATATCTGGATTAGTCAATAAAGCGTTATCCGGCCGGATAGCAGTGATATCCGGTTGTCTGGCAGGATAGTAAAGAACAGGCCGGATAGGCCGGATACCGGATAGTTACCGGATATCCGGCAAATCCCTATTTATCGTCCATTTCTTTATAGTCGCCGGTCGCAATATGCAAGGTCGTGTGGATGACGCTTATTGGGTCGACATGGGAAAAACGATGATGAACGAGTTGAAGAATGCAACCGACGCAGAAACAACTACATCCGTTTCGTTCTTCAAAGTTCGTTTAGCAAGCCGCTACTTCGACACCGGCAAGGTGGGATTTATTCGCTCCGTCGCGAGAGTCGAGTCGGACTGATGATAATATTAAATGTCTTTGGGTTCTAAGCATGGAGAGGCGGTCGCATTGCTACAAGATATTATCTTCCTACCCAGAACTCACCCCATCAACAACGCTACCGCGTATGTATCTGGAATGACGATCCTCCGTAATTATAAGCAATTTGCCAACCAAGGAGAACTACGAGATTATGTGGTCTTCTTGGATGAGAATTCATGTTTTTCATCTCATTCCATGATAAGCATAAAATTTATAATCTTCCGAAAGATATCGAAATACTGCATCGAGTGGATTGCAAAAAAGTGATTTATTTAAAACTCAAAACCGAGGGATTATTTACTTCAATTTTCAGTTTACCTGCAGCAATTTCGAAGCGATTTAGTGACGCGCATGAATGAATTAACGGGATTCCCGCCATTCGCAAGAGTCGCAATAGCTCAGTGGATAAGCGAACGGACTACCAGTTACCACCCGGGAGGGGTGTATTCAATTCCGAGTGAGCACTTCACGGAACTTTCCGGTCCTCGGCTGTTCGCAGCGCCCCCTATACCGTGAGACACATTTTGTTTTGAAGACACGTCTCTTTCTACGCCATGGCCAAAGAGCACAACCCGTTATAGGGTGGGAACCCCGAAAGGGGAAAAACCTAGCGGTCTAGTGACTTTCTCACTCCACCGTTGAAGCGACACGAGCGGAGACAGAGGCTTTAGCAAGATGACCTACGACGCGTTACTCTCCATAAACGCAGCGTTGTGATTCATCATATTAAAATGACGTAAAAGCGTAAGTACGAGGAAAAAAGCAATTCGTTGAACGCAATCCCAAACAGATCAGAAAAAGTACACATGCTGTCCCAGACGTCAACAAGAGCTGCGACCTACCAACAATTGAAGGGTGGGGGGGGGGGGGGGTCGCAAAATTTTTTTAGATTGGGATGGCAATCTGCTTTACACGTTATAAATATATGATTATATCAGATTCGTACTGTCCGCAGGTACTGTGGAGGGTCTGGCGCACACAATATCTCCAAGCAGCTCATTCTGCTAAGTAATGCGAGCTGTGAAAGACGCATAGTGAAAAAGAAAGAAAAGCGAAAAATCTAAAAATATGCCATCTGCCAATATGCCAGAAGTCCATCCGTTACTGCACGCCGGTTGCTTACTCGCCAGCGAAGGGTGCACCAAACAAATGCCGCTAGAATTACGGCGGGATGTCCTCGAGCATACGATCAACAGCTTGACGAATCCACCAAATTCGTGCGGACAGGGATGCGAGGTACTGGATTCGTTTCGCATTGAACCAGAACGACGATCACGAAAACATTGTGCGAGCTAAGCTACCGACGTTGATCGGAGCATTATTCAACCTGGCCACTGAGGTGATGTCGGTGGAGGTGAAGGTGAAGGTGCTTACGTTAGTTTTGGGAATCTTCGCTGAATTGGTCTCTGCAGTGAGTGATAATTTTCCTTACGGTTTGAGAAACATATCGAATATTCATTGAGACAATACTATTCATGTGTATAGCAAGACGAAGAGTTAACAGCTTCCGTGGAAGGCAGCATCCGCAGGTTAACGGTTACGGCATTCTCTGAATTTCACGGCCATGATGATACCATCGGATATTGCAAAACGATTTTCGGCCAATTGACGCGGAATCCAGCATGCAGTGGATCATTGCAACCTCACTTGATACCGATTCTTATTGCTAGATTGGCCGCCGATCCAAATCAGGCAGACATTGATTGTAATTACCAATTTTTCTTGTCATATCATCACGTGATGAAGAATCATATGTCAATTAATTTGAAGCAATGCCCGCAGTCACCAGTAAATGAGATCACGTTATCTCAATATATCTTGTCTTTTTTCAGTTTCGCATGACCTGACAATCCTGTGTATCCTGGTAACGTATTCGCCCCAGCCGCTGAGTGGCATTGCTTTCGAAAATGCATTCCCTGCTATTTGCCGCTTCATTCACGTCAGCAGCATGATCTTCCTGAACGAAGCATGCTATGTTTTTCACTCTTACGTAGTAGCCTCAGGTGCTCAGCTGGTAACCGACTACAGAGACCATGACGGAAAGAATGGACTGCAAATTCTATTGTAATTCTTCTGTTATTTTCTGAGTTACGTCTGTTTCCTTAGAACCCGTCGATATATGACCAGATCAACTTATATTTCGTCAGCTCTGCGTTCGAGTATGAGGTTTTTGTATCTGAGAAGACAGTCATCTACTTTCATCATTATATCTGTTCAGACAAAGACAATTCCGAGGGAATGGGGTTTAGGGAATTTCAAAACCGAATAGTGAAATTGATAAGGATGTATACAGCAATTCCGATCGATACACTATATTTTTCATTTCACAAGATTGAGATAGAAATTTCTCACACAAGTGTGGAGTAATTTTAGCAGAATATTTAGCCAATTAAAAATACTGTTTTGTAATTTTACAATGAAAATACTTGTAATTTCCCAAGACTTTTGCGTAGTAAATGTGTTGTAAATTTACGAACATTTTTTACAGTGTAACTCGACAACGTTGAAGAAGAATCCTTGTTAGGTAAAAAAAAACCACACACGACGGGTGAAACTAGTAGGAGTCGACCACCCGAATTTCATCAAAATCGGTTTAGCGGTTTACCTGGCACTTTGATTACAAGAAACCCAAACGATTCATCGTACATCTTCCACAATTTCGAAGAATACTTAAAATACCCTCCCTCATACGATAACCGGTGTCGTCTGTATTACAGGGCTGTAGCGATAGCGGGGCCACATATAAGTGAGAGAAGTTAGTTTTTTACTCCAAAAGTGTCTAAAAAGTGACTGAACGTGACTGGGAAAAATCAATTCTAATTCTAATTGGAGTAGAACACAAGAAGAATTTGAAGCGATTTTGCTTGATACCGAACAGATTTGAGAAAAAATATACATATTTTACCAGAGCGAAACTAAATTGGGACCAGAAAAGTCACTCAAGTGATCAAATCTTGGAAAAAGTTTGAGAAAGTGATTTCGTTCGGAAGAAGTGACTAATAGTGAGAAAAGTGACTCCCTACCAGCCATGGTGTTGAAACACATTTTGAATTTTTGATTTTAGATGTGAGGTTTGGTCGCTTCAAGTCTCACCGTTCGATCAAGCGAGAGGCGCAGAGGATTCGGAAGGATGGTTGTAACTTTTAAACGCATAAATCAGGAATACATAATAATACGAAATAGACAGTGAAATGAAAACACAGAAAACACAGAAGACTTAGCTTTCGTAGATTCTCTTCGACGCGAACGCGGCTGTTCCCCTCCTGGCTTCTGCGTGGGACGTCGCGGGTAGTCGCCGGACCTCGAACAGGAACGGAGGCGACCAGGATGCACAAATTTCCATCACTGTTGTTTATTTCATTTAATAACGGTTCAAATAAAGAATATTTTCACAGAATCGTTTTTATGTAGGGCGGTGGTTCACTCGCGAGAAGTAATTTAAAGGATTAATCCTCGTCAACATTAGTTACGAAAGTTGCCTAGTGATTTTTTGGTCATAATGATTAGTTATTTTGAAACGAAAATCTGTTTATTATGATATTGTATCGATTCAATGATAGTGAATTAATTTAGTCTAGTTTTTTTTATTGAGTTTGAGAGAACTGTTTGACAACTTTTTTCTTTCCATTATTCGATAGAAATTATGAAGAAAAACTAAAATTTTGTTCAATGTTATTCCAATTTTAATAAGCTAAGAGCTAATATTAATATTTATACCGCACACCTTTAATTTTATTCCGGAAAAAAAGCAAAGAAAAGGTACGTCAATTACTACACAGTAATAAATATTAACCATCCCGAATTTAAAGAATTAAATTGAAGGTAAAAGAATAGTAATAACAATAATTGAAGAAAAGAATCAAGAAATCGATTTCGTGAAATGAAAATGGATCACTTTCAATCGTAACTCCGACGAGGACAAATCCTGTGAAATATTCGTCACCAGACAGACATTTTACTTGAGTTCTACGCAATTATTCTTTTTTACTAGGTATTTTTTTTTTTTTTCGAAATATGAAGCAGAGGCTGTTTAATTCGATCACGTAATTTGAAAAAAAATAAAACAAGACAAAAATCTAGGAACATCGATATCGAGTAGCCAAAATATGAGAAATTGTATTGAAAGTTTAAAACAGCTGATGAACTTGGTGAAATTTGCTTTTCATTCATACTAGTTCATAGTTTGAAATTTCAAGTTACAAATAGTGAGAAATATAAAAGAGATACCAGAAACAAATTAGCTTAGTTTTCATTATTCTTATTTTAGCAATTCATACTGTATTTGTTGGCATTGACTGGAAAAATTCTACATTAGTGAAAGAAAATTAATGTCTGCCTGTGTTGAATAGTTTGTTAATTATCAATATTTAGAGAAATCTAATACTGTATTGATTAAGCAGATTCGTTTTACACCACAAAAAAAAAACGCGTGTTTTAAGTAAACTCCGATTCACTGAATTTAAGTTAGCAGAAAAAAACAAGATTTCGCGCACATTTTGAATTTTTAACACTCACTGCTGAAACAGGTATATGAAACAAAATATTATTAGCTTGACAATACATAGATACACATTCAAATAGATAAGACGACGCTGCAGTTTTGTAAAAGAATACTATAAGGGGGTCAACATTTATTTGATTTGACATCAAAAGTTTACAACGTGTAAAAGAAGAATTGAAAAAAAAAATTCAGTGACTTAGGAAAACCATGAAAATCAAAATTCAACTCCGGCTGTCAGAAGTTATTCTAAAAGGTTGAATTTTATCTAGTAATTTCAAATCAACTACACGAAAAATAAAATATCTATACATAAGATAATTCAAGTGAATTTGATTTTAGCCAAGTAAATGAATTGTTGTTATCCCAGATAACCAGACCAGATCGAGCAACAGTTGTCATCCTTGTAGGCATTGGTGCTGTCATCATGCTGGTGCTACAGCCAGCATCAATATACTTGCCATGCTTTGCTGTCATAAGCGCAACAAAGCAACATCACCCTGCATCCTGGCGGCATGAATGCTCGCCCGTTGCCGATATTTTGTCGTAAATTGCCGTCATATTGCTTTGACTTTGAAGTTACACCTTGGCGGTCAAATGACACGTTCAAATGATCGTGCTAGCAATATGCCAGCAAATTGCCGTCAAATTGTTATCTGGGTATGTAACGTATCGTCAAATTAAATATCATTGAATCGAATAAAATTTCTCGAATCAAAATATATTTGGTAATAAGAGTGAAA
This sequence comes from Euura lappo, assembly GCA_018257835.1. Taxonomy (NCBI): domain Eukaryota; kingdom Metazoa; phylum Arthropoda; class Insecta; order Hymenoptera; family Tenthredinidae; genus Euura; species Euura lappo. The sequence goes on along the minus strand of JAEUYN010000242.1, from coordinate 38,289 downwards.
TTAAGTGAACTTTTCATGCGGCAAATGAATCGATTTACTTGGTAATTGGATAGGAATAATTTTTTTGACTGTTGTGAAAATAATGATCTAAAATATTGGAACTGTTCGTCGCGCTCCCGAGCTGCGTAAAAACAGAAATCTTAATTCTACCGCATCGGAAGGAACGGTTTTGGGTCCTACTTTTCTTCTGATAAGTTAAAAATGAATAGAACGCGTGAAAGGGCATCAGAGTCCTGTGGTGGGCAGATATTCCGACTAGCCTTGGGGCAAATCACATAAAAATACATACATTTTCAGGGTTGTAACGAAATTGAGGTTTCAAAAATTATCTAGACTTTTCCAGATCTGCCAAAGAAAAATTATACGTGAAGGGAAGACCTGAACTTTCTGTGCGTGTGGTGATGATAAAAAACGAGAAAAAATTGTAGCTAGTCATTATTTGGATAATAACTTTAAAGTAATGAATTCTTTTACTTTTATCAAAACTGAAAAAGATATAAAATTAGATACTAATTCGATAGAAAAACTCCTCAACAACTGATAAACGAATTTTTCCGCACGTCCAGGTTTTCCTATCTTCAGATGAAAAAATTGAGAAAAGCAAAAAATAAAATAAAAAGAAATAAAAAGAAAGATGGAATAAAAAATATAAAATTGTAAACTCATCGGTCTGTAGATTCTCCGCCTGCCTCAGCGCCGTTCCCTTTCTCTCAGACGTCTGCGTCTCCCCCAGGTAGACACCGTCGTGCCTGTAATAATTCAAAAAGCATCGATAACTAGAATATTATTCATTAAAAGTAGAAGAATGTTTGAAGAAAACAAAAGTTTCGAAATATCGATTTCAAAGATGGAATGAAAATAATGAACGCTAATTGAGAAGACAAGAAATGATTATATTGTTTGAATCTAAATAAAAATATATAAAAATTTAAAAATTCATTCTTCAATGATACCAAGAATAGTATATTATGTGGCATGCCCGTAAAGTCACTGTTTTCGGGCGAGGTTATGTTTTTCGTACGAGCCGTTGGTTTTACCGGCGAGCCGAAGGCGAGTTACTTTACGGGTGCGCCCCATACGATATTTTTTCCGGCAAAGGCATGAAGAGTCACTTCGACGCCAGTTGAGGCCCACATTTCGACCTCCGCATCAACTGCCGTCTAATACTTTTGTATGGCAGCTCTGAGATGCGCAGTTCGTACCGCGCAACGAAAGTCAGAAACTGCGCGTCACAACTACTAAAAAAAAATTTTTTTCGGCTAGCCATAAAAAGAGCCACTGTATGGGCCGAAAACAGGCGTCGAAGAGTGACTTGTTCATGTCTGTGCCGGAAAAAAGAATCTTGTGACAACAAATGAATATAAAAAGAAACGAAAAAAAAAATCAACTTACAATTATGAATTATTAGTAGCTGCTGATTATCATGCGAAACGCCGATGAAGTCGAGAAGCTCAGGTGAGCCGGTATCCAACGTTGATAGAAGACGGAGGCCTCCACCGGACAGTGGACACGACTTCGGATCTCCGGGCAAAAGGCTTCGGTCTCGATAAACGGCGTCGAAGAGGCATTCTTAGATTTGACGAGAGGAGAGAAAGAAAAACAAACCAGAAACAATTTTCAACAATTTAGAAATCATGAGAAGGCAAAATTTCGAAAGATTTTGAATCGTAAAAGACAAAAAGATGAAATTATTATTCGAATTTGAGAATTTATTGGGATAATAATTATATTATTATCTACATCTAATAAACGGAATGAGTTTAAGTTTACATTATTTTTTTTAAATTATATGAGTCAAATTCAATATTTTCAAAATCAGTATATTCATATCTTCAGTATCATTGATGTCCAATAGCTTTTTTTATTTTCCATGAAATTTAAATCAATTGGATTTCAGACTGAACTCAATTATTTTGGACGATATAAATGAGTCTTCGATACTACGATCTCATATTCAAACCTAAATCATCCGTTGTTGAATATTTAACGAAAATCCGAATACGCTCTTATAACTACGCAATAGGCAAGAACTGTTGTCTGTCGGGTAGATCGACTATCGAGGAACAAAAGCTGGGCATGGAAACAATGGAACCAAAACAAGAGATCGCGCGAGTCTCGCAAAGTCCTGCGTAAACAAGGTCAAATGTTGCCGGTGAAACGTACGAGATTCGGAGAATTTTATTCCAAATCGCGTCGAATTCTACTTGTCGCTAATTCGAACGTTGAATAATTGAGTATAAAACAAATAACTAACATTGCGACTGTTTATTATTACCTAAATTAATGATTCCATCACTGTTCATCGAACACGATGTAAGAGAGAGAAAGATCGACCGAGATGATGAGAGCGTGACCCGTGGTTCAACTATTCATTTTTTATTTTGAATAGCAGAGAAAAATAATAGAAAGTCAGCATCAAGAAACAAATGAACGTTATTTTAGATGAGAAATAATATACGAGCGGAGAAACAAATGAATTCGAAACAAGATCGCGAGTTTTTCTCGCCACGTGCAAGATTTTGTATCACGATTTTACTCTACGAAATATAATTCTGATCTCGTTGATAATTCGTTACTTTGATCGTTGATAAAAAGTGAGGAATGATTTATTTCCGTTTCGCTGGGGTCGAATCGAGTAAAAAGGGTATTCCTATGATGATCAAATATTAAAAAAGAGATACGTACTCCGATGTAACGATCGATCCCTTGACCAGTCGATCCTCGACCGTCCGCCCGCCACGAAGTCTGCGACGCGAAAGACCGACAGCTCCGCGTCCCCTGTCCACCCATCCTTCCTACGGTTCATTCGTCTGGACGCCGCGCCGTAGCGCTGCTGTCGCATCCGAAAAAGAAACAGTGCTGAACAATCTTCGATGCATACGAGGATATAACCACTAAGGATCAAGAAGAAGAAGAACAATCTTCGATAAACCGACGTCAATTGTTGATATGAGTTAGTTCCAACTTTCGCCGACAGTCTACGATATTCACAATCAAATATCGGTTACCCAGAAACCAGCCCGGTGACACTTCCCCATGCAGTAGACTATACAGATTAGACCACTGATATATATATTGACTGGATAGCGCATTACCTATGCTAGCATACAGACTGCCGTGTACCGCTTAGAAGGGCTGCAGCGGCCATTTTTGAGGCGGAAATCGGCGCGTAATTTGAAACTGAGTATGCTTTTTAGCCTGTTTTCTGCCTATCTATAAGAATTTGCGACGGGAAAAAAAAAACAAAAAGTTATAGTGCTGTAGATACGTGTAGAACACATGGAAAATGATAGTTAAAGTTAATTAAAATAATGAAAATTTTATTATTTGTCGATACAACCAAATCTCACTAATGTGTGAATTTAATAATTCATGAAATCACGTCACCATATTCGGATTACTATTCATGTACTCCCATTTCGACAAATTCTCTTCATTTACTAATCTCACTGTTTTCATTACACTCGCGATTGTCAGCTGAATGTCCACCATTTTCCGCCTCAAAAATGGCGTCGTTGCTCGGTTCAATGCGGTACACGGCCGAGAGCCCAGGCGCTATCCAGTCAATATATATATCAGTGGATTAGACCCATGGAATCTACTCCACGCACTTCCCTATACCGCTAATGTTAGACAGTGATTCCCTTACTGTCGCCGACCCACTGATCTCTATTATACACTGGATGGCGGACTGCGCCCGTCGAGTGAAGCCAATTGAACAGCGCCATTTGCTGGTTCCCTATTTACAGCGGGCAGTTTAAATTGAAAACAGATTCACGGGCGCCCGTGCGCTGATGAATGGGAGCGCGGATTTCGCTTTCGTATGCTCAAAACAATTGGCAAATTGTATGGTTTCTTCTGTTCACACAGTTTGCATACACCAGCATTTCTACAACTCCTACACTTTTACAAGAGCATAAATTTTTTCTTAGATTTTACAATAATTGATTTTTTTCAGCCGATCAGCTCCACTTACAAGCATTTATTTGGCATGAATTTGCTTATTCGATCAAAAACAATTATACTATATCTTTTAATAATCAATTGCTGTTTTATACCGAGTTATTATTATCATTATTAATATTCTATATTATTCACAACATAACCTATATTTGATTTTCGACGACGAGCTAACTTTTCAGAAATCGAATTCATTCAGCATTGTCCCATAAACGTAATCACCTATATGTTGCGTCGTTGATTCTCAATCAACGGTTACATGATCCTGTATGAAAGAAAATATGCTCGACGGGCGTGATTGTTTTTTTTATTACTCTCGACTGACAATGAAACATATTATATCCCTTTTTAACGTAACTCCACTACAAAATCTCAATTTTTGAATCGTATACGTTGGTTTTCCTTGTAATATGAGAGTCGCAACCCTCAACCCGTTTGAATTTCCCGCTGTAAATAGGGAACCAGTTCGCCCCGCTCCTTCTTCCCCCCAAGTCCCCTCGCCCGGCGCCAAGTTGCCTCACGCTCTTGCGGCAGAAAGGGTACCCGTCCGCTATCCAGTGTATAATAGAGATCAGTGCGCCGACCACTACGCGGCGCTGGGGGTAGTGTGCCCGGCCGGTGGGCGTGGTTACGTCGAAAAAATTCGAAAGCTGATTCAAAAGGTTGCGACATAACCTCGAACACCCACCGAATAACTTCACAAATGCTAATAAATAAAAGTTTGACTATTAATATACGAACACGTGGTTTATTTTTCATTCAATAGTTTGATCCAACGTGAATTCGCAGTTCAAAAATTCAAGGCCGATCGCGAGTATGCAAACAAGAATAATGCATATTGATCTTGAATTTTCAAATCGTGGCCAAAGAGGATAGGGTAGAGTGGAAGGTCCGCGTAGCCACCGCCGCGAGCGCCATCTAGTGAGTCCGGGCCCACAAGACACGTAGTTGTATTGGTGACGTGTCCGCACTCCGCATATCCATGTGACTCATACTAACGCGAGTTATGCCGCAAAGCCAGCATGGGCAGGTGTTTTTAGTGTAAAAACGTGCTTACGAGTCAAAAATGGTACACGAATGTGGGTTAGAAGGCTGCAAGAAAAGCCTACGTATTCACTCACGTCAAACATTTTTCCATATTCCACGAGATCCCTAATTGTAAGTATTCAACGACGAGTAACATAACCTACTCCAGTCCACTCGATTAAGATTCGTTTGGCAATGCAGCAGTATGTATGTACTGTCGTAGTAATCTATTTTCCGTGTATTACAGATGTGCAGAATCGGTATCTTTTGCTGGTGTTGAAAAAGGTGATGCAGAGTTCCGCATTTGCATAATAGACTACTTCGATCCAAAGTGCATATTCAAACGCCATCCACGATGTTCAGACATTGGCTCGAAACAGCAGTCCCTGCACTATTAAGCCAGGAGGAAGTACGAAAATTTGTTATCTGACTGATAGAAAATGAATCGCCTGCGGGTCAAATTCACGCCGTATCATAATTATTGCAGATGAGATCGTAACTTTGATTGGACAAATTACAGAGTGCTGCTCAGGCTCAGCAGACAGATGATAAAATTAGAAAATTTGGAACAAAAAAAGTTTGGGGCCAAATTGAGATGAATAAAAAAAAAGTTAATTACTGTACATATTGTAAATACTGTGAATAGTGTGAATAGCGTCAATAGCGGAGGTATTATTGTTTCCTCATACTACTAATTTTCAATTTTTTCATGTAATTTACATATTTTTTATTATTAATACACGTTTTACTATGACTTTACATCTGTGTTTGTGTATTTTTTAACCGCGTAAATACCTAAGATTCCAATATTCGAATCCAAAGCTACCGCTACCGCTAAATCGGGGAGTGGGGGGTCACTAACTCGGGCCCGGACTCACTAGAGGCGCTGCGACACCGGCTACGAAATTTTACACGGGCGCTTATGGGACCTTCCGCTCTACCCTATCCTCTTTGATCGTGGCCACAAAACTGTTTTGCGACCTCATAATCGCCGAATTCTCGCCACTGTGCGAATATTTGTTGATGCATTTTTTGAACCACTGCTCGGCCCACTTTGAAATTTTCGGACAACCTTTGGCATTGAAAAAGACACGCTGTGTATAAATTTCAGCCAATTCGATTGGGGCACTTTTGGGTTATGAATGATTTGCACTCATTTTGTATTGAAACCACACTTGAACGGGGTATCGAAAATCTGATGAAAATACTCTCGAAAAGTTCACAAAAAACCCCAACATTTTCGTATTGGAACTTTTTTCACACATCGTTCACGTTTTGAGCTATCTAGGCGCGAAAAGTAAAAAAAGAATCGAAAATCAATTTATTCGATGATTTTTTGTGATAGAATGATGAGTCGAAAAACTCGAAAAAAACTGAAAAAAAAAATCACATTCATCCTTTCAACATGCAGTTTGACTGTGCAAAAGGAAAAGCAAATCGAAAGGAGTCAGGGAAAAAATCTTGTTTTTTCGGTCGTTTTGACGTGGAATCCCCCATAATTACTGTCTAATATTGATGTATAAGCGTTCTAATACCTTCATTAAAAACAAAGATTTAACGGAGAATGGATATTTGGGGAGGGATCTGGTTATTGAAATACGGGCTTCGAGGTCTTTCAAATTTTTCCGTTGTAACCACGCCCACCGACAGGGCACACTACTCCCAGCGCCGCGTAGCGGTTGGCGATATGCAATATGCATTATTCTTGTTTGCGTACTCGCGATCGCCCTTGAATTTTTGAACTGCCGCCGAAAAAACTCTTTGCGACCTCATAATCGCCGAATTCTCGCCACTGTGCGAATATTTCCTGATGTATCTTTTGAACCACTGCTCGGCCCACTATGAAATTTTCAGACAACAAAAGACATGCTGTGTAAAAATTCCAGCCAATTCGATTTGGGCACTTTTTTGTTACTGACGATTTTCGAAGATTTTTTATCAAAACTGCAGTTTCGCGAGGCACAAAAATTGCAAAAAATCATGTTCAGAAATTTCAAAGAAAGACGCGAAACTTTTGTGTGAGAACTTTTTTCATTGCTCATATGGATTTCATGCTATGTTGGCTTGCAAAATCGAAAAAACGCTAAACGCTGATTATTTGACCAGCTGCATGTAGTAAAAAAATACTTGGTCAGAAAAATCTGAAAAAATTCACGGTTGATCCGTTCAACGTGTACTTGCTGTGTAAAAGGGCAAACAGATCGAAAGGGGTCAGGGAAATCGACCGTTCGATTTGACGTGGAATCCCCCTTAATTATACTATTTATCACCATTATCATTAACAACGTGAATATGAATTTGAAAATCGAAATTGAAAATAATGCTGCAATTCACGTTGGATCAAACTATTGAATGAAAAATAAACCACGTGTACGTATATTAATAGTCAAACTTTTATTTATTAGCATTTGTGAAGTTATTCGGTGGGTGTTCGAGGTTATGTCGCAACCTTTTGAATCAGCTTTCGAATTTTTTCGACGTAACCACGCCCACCGGCCGGGCACACTACCCCCAGCGCCGCGTAGCGGTCGGCGACAGTAAGGGAATCACTGTCTAACATTAGCGGTATAGGGAAGTGTCACCGGGCTGGTCAAACTGGATAGTGTCACCGGGCTGCCAGAAACCCACTTCCGTTAACTTTGTGTCTGCGCACTGAAATATAATATAACTGGAACGTCTGCCACCCATCCTTTCCGTAGAGAGGCTGCGGTCAGAGAGAGATAGCTCCGTACACTGCTGGTTGGTATCCTCCTCTCTGTCTCACCGCGTCGCGCACGCGCACATCCAAGTATCGTAAAGCATCTGCAAAAAGTTAGTCCGGCCTGCTCACTTTGATAATAATCAAAACAATCTGAAATAGAATTGAATTTGTGAGTTTCATTTATAATTGAAACCTATTAAATCGCTATTCGATAATTTGAAGAGAGAATCATTTATACACGGTAGGTTAAATTTTGAGTAATCATGAGTAAGGTCAACTTTTGGACTTGACTGTACGGACAGAGAGGAGAATACCAACAGCTGTCGCGAACAGCTATCTCTCTCGGCTCGGACCAGCCGCCTTGGCGTTCGTTCCAGTTATATTATATTTCAGTGTGTCTGCGCAGATACCTGCCAGCGGACACGTAAACAGCCTATCAAACGCGTGGCAGCAACGAATGAACCAATCGCTTTTGAATCACTTCTGCCGCGGACATGGAGTAGAAGGAGACATATCTTGAAAGAAAAAAGTGTCTCACGGTAAAGGGGGCGCTACGAACGAGTCTGTACCACGATGTAAGAAAGACAGGTGGGTCGACTGCGAGCCTTTTCCCATATAACGCACTGTGATTTTTACGTGGAATTTACTCACGAATTCCACCAGGTGTCGCGTCGACGGAGGACGATAGAATGGAGGGAAATTTAAATGTCGACTTGGTTAATAACGAGAAATGAGATGTTCTAGAAGCCAATATAATATACATTTCAATTTTTATAGTATATTATGCACCTAGGGGCGACAAAGTTGTTTTTGACGAGTGCGAGGTTGGATCGAATACAATCGCACGAGTCTAAAACAACGTTTGCCCTGTGGTGCATACGATACTTTATACACCGAAGGGAAATAAAGCGGTTTTTCCTGCTGGAGCAAGGCAATAAACGGCCGTTTATATCCCTGAGGTATATAAAATCACATAAGTATCACATTTACGTATATTAATGCTCTTGTAAAGTGTATATCACAGATTGCGTAAGGTTAAAAAATAGATGAAACGCAAGCTGATCATTTACACTTGGAATTTTCAAAACCTGTTTCAGCAGCCAAAACACATTCGATTGATGTGAAATTGATATCAGTGACGTAGAAAAACCGAATGAAGGGCGTGAGACTCTTGGATTTGCGAAAATCGAAACTACATTTTTTTCAACAATATTGTTCCGTAATCCAAGGAAGTGCTGCCCCTCTCCACGAGGGGCAGCACTTCCTTGGGTCACAGAACAATATTGTTACACGAAATTCTAATTATGTCTTTCGATTTTCGCAAATCCAAGAGTCTTACGCCCTTCATTAAGTTTTTCTACGTCACTGATATCAATTTCACATCAATCGAATGTGTTTCGGCTGCTCAAACAGGTTTTGAAAATTCCAAGTGTAGAATCAGATCAGGTTTTAAACCACGATGTTCGTTGACAGGTAAGGTTGGGGTTCAGGTTAGGTGCCAATCGTCGAGACCTGATTGGTCGCCCCGCGCACCAGCGCACTCTGGATGTAGCAATCGGAAATTCCACTTAAAAATCACAGGATTTGGGGCTAGTCGACCCACCTGTCTTTCTTACATCGTGGCCACTCGCTAGCATGCCGAGTATACGCGATGCTCTATCCAGTGTATATTATAGATCAGTGGTTTACGATGAACGAGCGACGCCGCGCTTGTTCGTAGTTTGAATTCTTCGGCGCAGCTGAACGCGCATGCGTGCAATCGCGTTCACACACACAACTTGTCCAGTGGAAAAGTGGACCGCTCTGGGTACTTTTACGAACACATTACAGCGACCTTGGTCACGTTATAGGTGGAAGGTGTAAATAAACACGGCATCTCCCAAGCTTCGGCTCATTGTAGAGATGAGTTTATAATTATTGAGCAAACGAGGGAACTCGAGTGCCGTGAGTTATTCTCTTGCGTGGAGTTCACAACAATTAAAGAGAGCGGTATAATACTTTCTTGATTGGTAAGTGTTATCCGATATAATTCATTCGTAACGAAACGGTTGCCTGCCTAAACATCTGCGTTAGCGAATGCGAATTTTATTTCACCTTACTAATTCGGATACATTTTTAGAATCAATTTCATATCTTCTTCTGAACAGTCGAGCGTAGTAAAAAGATGAACGATAACTCAGAGCTCTACACAAAGGGGAGACTCGGCCGATTGTTGACTGCCATTGAGGCAGAACATGCAGCTGCGCAGCGAATCCTCAAGTTCGAAGCGACCCCTGATTACCCTCTACAATTGACGGAACTTGTCTCGGACCCAAACCAACCAGCTAAAATGAGGATCCTGGCTTGTTCAAAGTTGCAGGATTATCTGAAATCGCACTGGTGCTCGACGGCTGAAGAGTTCCTAGCTCCTGAGATTGACGAGAAGAACAAGACGATCATTAGGAAGTTACTGTTTCCGATTGGATTGAAGGAATCTGAGCGAGAGGTAAAGAAAAATAACACACAATCGTTGCTGATAGCAAAGAATCCTTTTCAGAGCGACATGATTAGGGGTTCCACGTATTCCCAGCTTCGTTGGTAGCGCCTTCGTTACGTACGTTCTTTTCCACAGGTGAGGGAGGGAGTCGCTGATATAATAATTTGCATAGTTCTGTGGGAATGGCCACATAACTGGCCGCAGTTCTTCGAAATCTTGTTGGACTGTTTGAGACACGCAGGCGAGCCTAGTGAATTGGGCAGACAGCAGTTTTTGGAGAAATTCGTGTCCATAATAGCAGAGGCTCACATGCCAAGTATTGGCGTTGTCATTTTGGATCGAATCATCCGTATCTGCATCTGCAAGGACGTAGGTTTGGCTGTCGATCATCCAATTGAATTCGTAATTGTGTGGGAAATGAAGACTCAGATGCAACTCAGGTAACTGGCATTTATTCTGAAAGTATTTGTTCCAGGAATATTCAGTGGAGACCCGATGTCTGGCATGCAGCATATTCTTAGAATTCGTATACCACATAGTGGCGTGCGGCAGTCCCGATACCATTCAGCGATATCTGAAGCCGGCAGTCCTCCAGTTCACTGAGATACCGCTACAAATTTGGACGTCACTGGAGAGTGACGAGGAGTTTAAAAGTACCATCTTAAATGCAGTCAAAGTGCTGATGGCCGAATTGCCAAAATATATCTCCGGCTTCCTGACAAATATGTTGCCTTTAGTTTGGGGAACCCTGATTGACTGCGCCAAGGATTATAAAGCTAATGTCGTCGATGTGGGAGATGGACAGGAGAAGCAAGACATGGTGCAAAACTGTACTGAATTTTGAACGTTTCATGTATCATTGTTTCCATGATATGCGAGATTCCGTGTTCGTGATGACTTTCTTTCTTCTAGCTACGAGGATGGGTAATTATTCAAACGGTCTGGTCAGGGCTATCTTAACATTTTTGCAACAATTGATGTGTGCGCAAGAAGAAGAATATTCCTCGGATATTTCCAACTTCAAGCTGTTGCAAAACGAATGGATTTACTTGCAAGATTGCTTCACGACCCCAGATGCGCTTCGTCATGTGATCATGATGATAGAAGTAACGGAAGAATACATTAAACTGTGGAACACTGATTTCGACGAATTCGTAGAACACGAATGTATGTATGGGAGTAACGACAACGGAATTCGCGAACTAGCCATAGGGCTCATCGTAAGCATGTCTTCTCAACACTTTCCGTTTACGGATGTGACTTGTAATTATTACAATTCCGACTTATTACTAATACTTACTCATTAAACTATGTTCTGTACCATAACAGATATATATCACTCAAGAAGGTCGAGGAATCAGGAGTAGCTTAAACATGGTGATTATGAAATATCTGGAACAAGAAAACGAGAAGCGAATCGATGGTCAGTCTGGAGTTGCGCAAATCGATGGTCAGAATAGTTGGAAATCGCACGAAGCTTTTCTCGTGGTGTTCTGTGTCATGAAAAATTGTATCGTCGGGAAGAAAAACGGAAACTCGTCTCACTACGATGTTGTTCCCTTCGTTGAGAACATTGTCCTTGCCGATTTAGTTAACAACGGTGAATACGCTTCGCCAAGAAACTTCAACGAATAATCTGCTTCAATGTTTACTCAAACGTGTTTTGTATTACCTCGCAGCGTCTCATCCAATCCTAGTTTGCCGTTGCCTGACCATCGGCGGACTATATTCCGGTCAAATGCCCAAAAGATTGGGATCAGCCTTGCTCGAAGCAACGGTAAAATGTCTGCAAGAGAATCAACCAACCCTTGTGAAGATAAGCGCGGTATATGCTATTAGTTTATGGTACCATCAAAGCGAACACGAAGAAAGGAACGATCCCAGTATGCTGTTACCTCATGTTCCTGCTTTATTCGAGGGATTGCTGACGTTCGCCGAGAGTGTGAAATCCGCAACAGTTTACGAGCTTTGTATAGAGGGCACGGCGTGTCTTATGCCGGTCGGTATGTTACTATAAAACGTGTTTGACGGAATACAGGACAAGCACAAGCTCACGCTGTTACGTTCATTTGCAGTTTAACAAAACCCTCACAGCCACGCTGGCAAGCAGAATCTATTCTCTGATTGAAACCGCGTTGCTCAAGTACGGTGCGAGGGCACGGAGTGACAAGTGGCTGACCGTCTTCAAAGAATTTACGCTAAATCATGATTGTTTGACATTTTTGCGTAAGCTCGTAACAGAAGTTCTGCCCAAAATGATGATCATTGGTCCATTGGCGAATTGGTGTACAGGTAGTTTTCATACACTCAGATTTGACGTTAAAATGAAAATATGCATTTATTTTATTGCCTTTAATTCTAACCCCATCCAGGTTCTGCTGCCCTACGGATAATTACTGTCTTAGTGAAACATTCGCCTCTGCCGCTGTACTCCTTTCTGATAGACACCCTATTTTTCGCTGCCTGCAATTACATGATCAGCATAGACAAGTGGCAGTATATCCAGGGTCATGGGATGAATCTCATAAAGACGTACATCTCAGTTGCTTCTGAAGAAGTGCTTTCCTATCAGGATGAAAATGGAAGATACGGGGCGCAGTATATTCTACAAGTTGTGCTTTACGATCTGAGTCAGAAAGTATGTTGAATTCAATCAATTTTTCACTATGCTTTATGCCTGCAAGAATCACAAAATTGACCACAGCGGAATCGAAGTCTAGCAATTTTTGAAGCAATACGGAAACCAATAGGTTTGAGAATAATCCTCTTCTTTCCACCATTGTTTCAGACTTACCCGAACATGACTGGGAGAGCCTGTGAAATTCTGATATTGCTGATAAAAAAGTCTTGGTATGAGATAAGGGAGAATATAGATGCGATGCTCACCACTTTGCTCCACTGTACACGAAACGAAAAAATCGATTATGCTACTCGAAAACTCTTGATGGTCTACGCGCTCCTTATTTCCAGAGAGTCCGATGCTGTCTTTAAATTCATTTCCAATGCACTGAGCCCTTTGGAGCAGAAAAGCTCACTGGAACTCATAATATCCGAGGGTTTGTGTAAGCAGTATCCTTCGGTCATTGGAAAGGAACGAAAAACCGTAAAACTTGCTCTCGGGAAAGTCCTCGAACACGCAGTGACGAATCCATCTTCTCCGTTATATAGGATCACGCTTGAAGGTAAGCAACTAAAGATCATTGAGACATCGATCTGTAGTATCAAAATAAAATTGTTTCAAATCCAATTCGAAATTTGCAGAGAGTTCGGGAGGACCGATTCCTCTGCTTGTGAAAATCTGTCGATTGGTCGTCGACGATGAAGCCCCAGTCGAATCTAGTGAGTATGGGAATCGAAACTCAGTCAGTGTTTGATTAAATGGTATAATTATCAGAGCCTTTGTTTTCCAGCCGATAACCAAAAATAACAGTGGCGAGTGCGCGTGTGAGACTGAAATACGCCTGTCCTGTCCTTCAGGTTCGTTGCCATTCTTCTGGTTCCTGTTGTCGTCGTTTTGCTGCGACATAATGAACAAGATGTCTATGTATATTGTGTGCGTGACCCCAGAGAATTCCGGGCGAGAATCTCAATTTCATTTAATCGTAATTAATTTTTGTATTAAACTTTATATTTTTTCTAAAATCCCATTTATAACTCAATAAACAAAAATTGTTAGTTATTGTCACATATTGACCTTGCTTTTTAAACACTCCAGTTTCAACAATAGAACGCTTCTGTACCGTACAGTCAACTCTCTTCGGAGACACTCCAATGTTTTTAATGGGCTGAAGTACGTAAGCCCATCCCCTAGAGAGGTCTACTTCCATCTACTTTCGAGCCGTATTTCGTTCCGACCAGATATGCTACTTTGAGGGCTACGTAAGTTGTTTGGAAGACGTTATCGACCATCACCCCTAGTTTGTTCAGCGTCTTCGGCGTCATTGCACCTCGAAAGAGTGGATGGTGGATGCACCGATGTACAGGATGACAACATCCCCTTCCTCTACGAGTTCCGTCGATCTGCTAAAACCACTGATCTCTATACTAACTGGATAGTGGATGGGTACCCTTTCATCGTGTTACAGCCCGGGCCCATCAGAACGATGGAAAGGGGCTTGGGGGGTCTTGGTACATAGGAGTCGGAGACTCCTCAATCCACAAAGGAAGAAGAAGAAGAAGAAGGGCTTGGGGGCTCGGAGGAGGGGGCAAGCTCGGGCACTTTTTCTACCGGGAAGTTTGAATAGATGCACCGTGGATTATTTGGTTTATTGACGCGTTGACCGAATGTTTCCCATAAATATGTGTACTTTATTCAGTATCTGATTATTTCCACAGTAGTTCGACTGTGCATTAACCTAAAAATGCGTTTTGTTCCGAACGCCTGTACCTCGGGATTAAAGATGCCGATAGAAATTGAATTCTAATAGAGAAATGGACATTTAGGACCATTTAATTTTATATTTTTAGCATTAATTGCATTTTTTTTATTTCAGTAATACATAGGGTGTGAATTCATTAGTATCGGCGCTAAAACGCGCTATAAAACAGTAAAAAAAAGAAAAGAATCGACACAAAGCGATTCAGTATTTACAAATCGCTACCGCTTGCTCGAAGAATGAATAAAAATAACAATTTAAAAATATATGGAAAAATATATAATAAAAGGCAATTGTTAAAATAGAATTGAAAAATCCAATCAATCGCAACGAGTCACCTCGAAAGTGACGAGAATTTACGAAAAAAATGCATTTGTAAAATCAAGAAAGTTCTTGTAAAGACATTATGAAAAAAAAAAAATGTCGAACTGAGTGTCTAGATTATTAAAAACCGTGTAAATATCTCAAAGAAGTAATTAAAGTAATCATCCACTTAGTTCAGATTCAATGAAATCCTCGACCAAGGTTCCCCATGGCGAACTCCTTCCGATAGTAGCCAGCTGGAAAGACAGAATAGAAATGTATGTTGTTGCTTCCTTTGAAAACCAATCGGGTAGGAAAAAGGGTATTGCATGAATAATTTGTAATAAACCGAATAATTTACACATGAAGGATAAGTGAAGAGTTACATTTGAATTATTGTGGAAGGAAAAGGAACTGTGACACTTATGATTTCAAGAATCTCTGTAATCCAATGGACTCAGGATAAGATAGGAATGTTAACACAACCACAATGTAGGAATATTAACACAAGAATAATACAGGAATAGTATTACAGAAATGATTCAGGAATGTTAACACAACCATAATGTAGGAATATTAACACAAGAATAATACAGGAATAGTAATACAGAAATGATACAGGAATGTTAACACAACCATAATGTAGAAATATTAACACAAGAATAACACAGGAATCACAGCATTAAAATAGGAATGTTAACACAACCATAATGGCATAATGTAGGAATATTAACACAAGAATAATACAGGGATAGTATTACAGAAATGATATAGGAATAGTCACACAACCATAATGTAGGAATAGTATTCCAGCAATAATTCATGTGGGAAAACATCCATGATAACTGAGGAGTTATTTTCACGTTAGTACGGATACCTTAAATAATTCGAAGTAAGAAATCTTGCTAACCAACAAACAATAAATAATACTACAGCAATAAGATAGGATTCATAACACGGTAACAATGTAGGAATAATATAGGAATAATAACAGAGCAATGATATAGGAATACATTCATGAACATTGAGGAGTTGTTATCACGTTAGTACGGAAATCTTTGGAATGGAAACTTAATCCCTGGCGAAAATGAGAACTCTGCAAAATCTTTACAAAAATCTACAAACGAAAATGCAGAAAAATTCAGAGTTTTCCAGAAATGTAAACTCTGTTATTCGCTGTGAAAATCTGGAAAAATCTGGAAAAATGTGAAAATTTCTGTTGTAGAGTTTTACAGAATTTTCCGGAGTGTAGAAATTTCTTGTGAACACAGAAATTCCGAGTTTTGCAGAGAAATTAATGATTTTCGATGTAAAATTTCGTAAAATTCCGCGGTACAGTTTTGCAGATTTTCTACGAGTGTGCGCAATATTTTCCATGCAGAAGAATCCGAAGTTTTGCAGAGGAATTTATGATTTTCGATGTAAAAATCTGAAAATTTCTGCTGTACAGTTTTGCAGAATTATCCAAATTGTACAAATTTCACGACAATAGAGAAATTCAGTGCCTTGCAGAGAAATTGATGATTTTCGATGAAAAATTTTGTAAAAGTCCGCGGTAGAGTTTTGCAGAATTTTCACAAGTGTGCGCAATATTTTCCATGCAGAAGAATCCGAAGTTTTGCAGAGGAATTTATGATTTTCGATGTAAAAATCTGAAAATTTCTGCTGTACAGTTTTGCAGAATTATCCAAATTGTACAAATTTCACGACAACAGAGAAATTCAGTAGCTTGCAGAGAAATTGATGATTTTCGATGAAAAATTTTGTAAAAGTCCGCGGTAGAGTTTTGCAGATTTTCCACAAGTGTGCGTAATATCTTCCATGCAGAAAAATCCGAAGTTTTGCACAGAAATTTATGATTCTTAATGTAAAAATCTGAAAATTTCTGGTGTGTAACAAGCCTAAGCAAGTCAAGTATATTTATAAGGGTTCAGCCCGCATAAAGATACAGAAGTATACCGAAGGTATCAAGAGAAAAGCACAGTGTTATTTTAATAAAGACTTTCTGCGTAGAATTCAGTGATCTGTGTATAACAGTTTTTATTCAAATCAATCAAGTCTAAGTCTAAGGACAAGAAGCTTATCTACTAATAGCTGTTTACCAGTTAAGATCAAGTTAAGAAGTGAAGAGCGGGTGTTCCGATAGGAAACAGGAAAGCTAGGGAAGAGGCGTGAAAGAGTTCAGGAAGGGGGCCACGTGTGGCTGACGATGCATGAGGTGATGCGAAGTTCAATAAGCATCACCGGATGCATTGTCTCAGATTAAGTCTGGGAATCCAGAGTTAGAGCGGAAAGAAATAAGAGAGCGGGAAGGAGAGTATCTAGTTACTATAAGCTAATAACTAATAAGTATTACTAATAGATAGAGATAGGGTGAGTATGGACTGAAGGTCCAGACGTAACACCCCCCCCCGTTAGATAAAACATAGGGTGTCAAGCATATGTTCTACTATACGAAGTATAAGAAAGAAGAGGTTCTGATTACAGGTGTCTAGTGTCTTAAGATTAGATATGACTAAAGCAGATGTATGGTTAAATGGTTCA
The DNA here is from genome assembly GCA_018257835.1 of Euura lappo. Taxonomy (NCBI): domain Eukaryota; kingdom Metazoa; phylum Arthropoda; class Insecta; order Hymenoptera; family Tenthredinidae; genus Euura; species Euura lappo. Next base: position 20,903 of record JAEUYN010000242.1, on the reverse strand, counting down.
AAATACAATGTTTGGCTTATGAATTAAATGAAATTTTGCAATTGATTTGAAATCAATAATGGTGTTCGTGTTGTTGTGAATTAACAATGATATGAGTGTGTTCAATATCGTGTATTACAAAATGTGGCTATTGATCGAAAATTACTTATGAATATGGATTTGATACAATTTGATGCAATGATCTTAGGAGTAAATGCGCTTAGGGTTAGTGCGCGTTTAAGCGGGTTAGTAATTTTTTGTTTTTCAAAATTGATTTATTGAATATTGTTGGTTTGGTACAAATGTCATCTTACGGCTATTCTTAATTCTAGTATAAATGTAGTATAAAATTATTCTAAATCTAATACCCAAATTAACTAAAAGCTAAACTAAACCCAAAATTTACTGATCAATATTAATAATAACTAATTGGAAGATAATACGTCTTAAGTCTAAGTTGTAGGTAATATGACCATGGTTTTAATTCAAACGTGAGCTGAGCTCTTTCAATTGTTTCTCAAGTACTAAGTACTGGTCTTCGCTAGTTATAAATGTAATCTAAGCTTGTGAAGAAGACAACGTGCGGATGTAATTTGCTTTTGCAATTGGTTAATGTTTGTGACTATGATACGATTTTGGTGTTTTTAAATTCTGTTGGAAGATTATAAATTTGGTTTTTCGCACGGAATAGCTAAGGGTAGAGGGATGGCTAGATTGAAGGAAATATTGTGTCATTATGTCGATGTGTCCGTTGTATATATATATTTTTTTTTTCATTAAATTTGGTTTGGCTTTAGTTCATTGAATTAAAGAAAGAATTGGAATAAATAACTGTGGGATGGCATTTTTCAGTCACTTGTCTATATAGAGTGAGAGCGAGGATCTTGCTCTGTAGGATGTAGAGTATAATGCATGTAATGTGATCGGCTAGTTGCTTCGTGTGAGATAAGTCTGTGGTTAGATCATTAATTGTGAGATTGGCGTTAGGGATTAGTGGGGTGTAGGATGTGGATTTTAGGAAGTTTTCATCTGTGGGTGTAGTGTATAGTGCATGTAGTGTCAGCTACTAGTTACTTCGTGTGGGGTAGGTCTGTTGTTAGATTGTTAAGTATGAGGTTGGCGTTAAGAGTTAGTGAGGTATAGGATTTGGATTTTAGGAAGGAAAAAGAAACGATTGGCTTCATGGCATGTGTTGAAAGTGTGTGTGTATATATCCAATACAATCATTCGTTCTCAGTCATACGAGGTACCTCATCATACAATTCGTTCATACGCAGTCATTCTGTACGTTCATTCGCTCTCATATTTTCGTGGTCATTATATATACATAAATATTAACTGCACCTGTGTTCGCATTTTCTTGTGCCGGTAATCAGTGCATTCGTCTTACCAAGCTGGTCTTTTCCTACCGTCGTGCCTGATATTCCGCCCAGTGCATTGCGCTTAAAACTGTATTTTATTGCAAATCACTCGCTATTCCTCTGACTTTGTTTTCATCGATACCTGTGCCGTGTTGGTTGTTGCCATTAGTACCGATCACCTAGTGTTTGTGTGTACACCCCACAGACTTAAACTGACTCTATGTACTCATCTGCTCGAGTGTGTGCCAACTTAGCCTGGACTCTGACCTGGCCCCTACACACGTCTGCTTGATTGGGTACTGCCTTTCGATCAACGTGAAATTGACTGTATAGGTATAGCCTTTGGATTGGAAACTGGTGTGACATGCCTCTGACTTGTAAGATTTGTGGAAACCTGTCTCCGCGATAGACGTTCAATGTACTGGTGGGTGCGAGGGCCTCTTCCACGCACATTGTATCAAGGAACAGGTGAAGCTGCCGCTCATCACCATTCAAGCGGACGCATATAGATATCTCTGCGTGGATTGCAGACAGCCGGACTGCACAGACGCGGTGAACTCTTTTTTATTTTCTGATCCCTCAGCGCAAGCCCCTGTGCCTAGCGCCCTCAGCACCATGGCATCTGGTTCATCTACTGGTCCGGATCCGTTTCGAGGCCAGGGTTCATTATCTGTACCTACGTTAGCTGAAGTATTAGCAGCTGTGGAATCGAACTCAAAAATCCTCATGGATGCTCAAACCAAGCTCGCTGCAGACCTCAACGCGAAATTTGATGCTCATATCCAGGACGTAAAGTCGAAATTTGATCAGTTGCTGCTCCTTCCTGCCAGAGTTCAAGATGTGGAGGCCAAAGTTGAGTTATTGTCCGAAACCACGTCAAATTTTTCTGCGGAGTACGGCCCAAAGGTAAACACCCTCACATTGGAAAATGCTGCTCTTAAAGGTAACTTAGAGACTCTTGGGCAAACGTGTGCGAGCCTGGCTGCTCATAACGCTGAGCTCACCTCCAGACTTGGAAGTGTGGAGCGGAATGCACTGAACCAAGATCTATTGATCTCGGGTGTCCCAGAGGTCGATAACGAAAACCTCCTCACTGTGATGCACTCGCTTGCTACCCTTCTCGATGTCAATCTCATGGATACTGATATACGTGAAGTCTATCGACGTAAGAGCACCAGAGCCAGCAACAAACCGCGCACGGTTATGGTTCGACTTCATTCCACTGGATGCAGAAATCGTGTTCTCGCTGCGAAGAGAGCAAAGGGGTCTATCTATGCAGACGAACTTGGGATCCAGGGAGACCATGCTCACACTCCCGTATTTGTTAATGAACATCTATCTCCGAGCCTTGCTAACCTCTTGCAGAAAGTTCGAGCCAGCGCAAAGAGACAGGGATATTCTTTCATCTGGGCAAGGGGTGGAGTTATTCATGTAAAACGGGATGCTTCCTCTGAGCCGATCCTCATTCACTCTGAGGATGACCTGTCGAAGTTAGCTGCTGATGGTGTACAGGCTAGTGTCGTTGCTGCCCACGGCTCCAGCTCAAGTGCTGCGGGCTCAAATCGTCCTACCTGACCTCCCTTGCCTCCCTCGGATGCCGTCAGTCCCGTTCAGCCGCCTACCGCCTCAGCATCTTCGTGTTTCCCGCCGCCGTCGAACCTTAAGATTGCTCACTTCAATGCCAACTCACTGTTGGGTCATATGGATGAAGTTCGATCATTTTTTTGTAAATAGCGAATACCACATCATATCAGTATCTGAGACCTGGTTACACCCAAATATTCTTGATGAGCTTGTGACTATCCCAGACTTTTGCTTAATCCGAAATGATAGAATAGGCAAACGCGGTGGGGGGGTTGCTTGTTATGTTCACAAATCGGTGAAATGCAAACTCCTTGCTGCCTCTCCTTCTGCCTTCACAAACTCTCCTGAGTTCCTAATTCTTGAAGCCAAAGTTCAACAGACTAAAATTCTCTTTTCGTCAATCTATCGCAGGCCTAAAGGTAAATTTTTTGGAAGAATACCTCGAGTCGTTCATGGGGTTTAGTCACAGGTACAAAGATATTGTTATTTGTGGAGATTTAAACTGTAATCTGAGCGGCAATAATTTTGAAGCCAACTACCTGCGTGATTTGATCTACACTCACTCACTCTCTCTTGTTCCCCATGGAAACACTTATCATACGGCTCACTCAGACTCTTGGTTGGATGTTGCGATCATTGACTCACCTGATAAATTGATTTCATCCGCTAAGTCTTTGGCTCCATTTATTGCCGGTCATGACTTGATTGAACTTGAATTTAAGGTGACTGTAAATATCTTTACTTCTAGTGTTAGTACGCGTCGTGATTTCAGACGCTGTGATCCTACAGCCCTCTCAAGGTCCTTGCTGGACAACTTTTCCGACTTAGTGCCTCTCTTTACGGAGAGTGTTGATACCGTGGCTGAGGCTGTTTGCGATGCTATTTTGTCAGCGTTGGACGACCACGCTCCTCTAACTTCTAGTCTAGTTGTCAAGTCTCCAGCGCGTTGGATGTCGGCTGAGATCAGGATGCGTATAAAGCTTCGAAATCAATTGTACTCAACTGCAAAGCGTTCTGGTTCTGCCGTTGTTTTTGAAAGATATCGTACCTTGCGCAAAGCCATCAAAGCTGAGATCAAGCTAGCTAAGAATGATTATATAAGGGAACGGCTTGTCAACCTTACCTCACCGACCAGCATCTGGGCAGAGTTGCGGCGTCTAGGTCTGATAAGCGCATCTATGGCGTCTCCGCTACGTCATTTCTCTGCCCATGAATTGAATCTGTACTTTTCTTCGGTAACCAACGCCCATCCTCCATGTTCTTCCGATGACCTCTCCTTGATCCTCTCAAATGAGCTTCCAGTGGTAGAATCCCGCTTTTCGTTTACTCCTGTATCGAATGACTCTGTCCTAAGGATGTTAGCCTCCTTTGTCACGAAATCGCGTGGCCGCAGTCCAGATGGAGTTCATTTGTATCATCTGAAAAATGTTTTGTCTGCAGTGGCTCCTCAGTTTACACGGTTGTTCGATACCTCCCTCCGTTCTGGGGAATTTCCAGCCGTCTGGAAACAAGCCTATATCGTTCCTCTCAGTAAGGTGAATCCTCCTCCCTCAACTGCGGATACCCGTCCTGTAGCAAATTTGTCCCATGCCTCCAAGGTATTCGAACGATTGGTAGCAGACCAGGTCTCATCGTATCTGGAGCTAAACTCGATTCTGGATCCCGTACAGTCCGGATTTAGAAAACGGCATAGTACGCAATCCGCCTTGCTTAGAGTGCTTGATGATGTGAGAAAGGCAGCAGATGAGAGGTGTGTCACCGTATTGTTGCTTTTTGACTTTAGTAAAGCCTTTGATAGCATCGATCACCGGCTTTTATTAGCTAAGTTAAAGTCTATCGGGTTTGATGATGGCGCTATCACATGGTTCCACTCATATCTCACAGGCAGAACCCAGGCTGTCCAGGACCTGCTTGGTGGCCACTCTGGCTTTCTGCCAAATTCGTCAGGTGTACCTCAGGGTTCTGTCCTCGGGCCGCTCCTTTTCCTAATATTCATCAATGATATTGGCTCGATTTTGCTGCACTCGAGTCATATGATCTTTGCCGACGACTTACAGATTTATTTGCATGCTTCACCTCGCGATATTTCCGATGCTGTCGCTCGAATAAATGTTGATGCAAAAGCCGTTTCTGACTGGGCCGCTATAAACGGTCTCCGACTCAACGTTAGTAAAACAAAGGCTCTCATTCTTGGTACTTCGGCCTACCTATCCCAGTTAGCTCGGTCTGCTGTCCCTCCCATCATCATTGACGGCCGAGTTGTGCCATTTGTGGATAGTGTGCGAAACCTGGGCGTTCTTATTTCAGCAAATTTATCTTGGAATAGCCATGTTGCCCAGGTTTCCAGAAGGGTGTACGCATCTATTCATAGACTTAAGCACCATAGTGAACTTCTGTCGCCCCAGGTGAAAACTATTCTAGTTACAGCTCTCATTCTACCGCATATCGACTATTGCAGTCTAGTTTATAGTGATCTTACCGACTATCTCAATGTTAAGCTCCAAAGACTGGTTAACTGTGGGATAAGGTTCATTTTCAATCTGAGGAAGGATGCGCATATAACGCCGTATCGTGTTAGGCTTGGCTGGCTGACGGTCTCGGAGCGTCGTCTTTACTTTTTGGGTACAACTCTTTATCAAGTACTTCTCAATTCTTCACCTCTTTATCTTCGTGAGCTTTTCACTGAACGCGATCCGAGCTCCCGTCAGTCTGCCAGGCTGACTCAGTCGGGTCGCTGCTCAGCCTTCCAAATCCCGAACCACAGAACTTCTCTCTACCGAAACTCTTTCGCACTCTCGGCAATGTATTTTTGGGATGGTCTACCTCCCTCTGTTAAATCGGCCTCATCGTTGGAGACCTTTAAAGCTCGACTTCGAATTCATTTACTTGCTGAGGGTGCGCATTAGTCTATTGCTGCCTTGCAGCTTGTATAGCTCTCTTGCAAGTTGTGTTTTGTTAATTTATGTTTTAGTTTGTATTGCCTTCTACTGGTTGATTTGTCTATATCTATATAGCTTACTGTACTTTCTTAATTTTCTTAGTTTTATTTAGTTCATAAGTATCTACTGTTTGTCATTTGTTCGACTTATGTACTGCTTTCCCTCTCTTTTCTCTTTGTCACTTTTCTTTTGACTATTATTTCTCTTATTTTGTCATTAATGTATGCTTTTGCCCTACGACCATCTGGTTAAGGCATAATAAACGTATTCTATCTATCTATTCTATATACAACAAATTTGCTGTTAGCACGTGTAGTGTTGTTTTCGCATGTGTAGGTTTTGTGTGTGTAGTGGGGGATCTGTCTGTAGCCCTAGGGTTTGTCCGAGAAAAAAAAAAAAATTCGTGTACGAATCAAATGTCCGTCAGTCTGTCAAGTAGGGTCTGGTCTAAATCAGTCATGGTTTTCTGGTTCGTGAGCCAATTTTAATTTGTTTAGGTGAACGACTTTAGTTTTATTAGGAGTTAAATAAATTTCCGCGTTGATGCCGTTGATTACTTGTTTGATTACGAATGGTCCTTTGTAATGGTCACCGAATTTTGTACGTGTCTCGTTGATTAGGAAAACTTTCTGTCCAGCTTCGAAGGTTTGTGTATTAGTATGTCTGTCATAGTATTGTTTCGATCTTAGTTTTGCTTTTTCTAAATTCTTTCTGGCTTCTTTTCGAGCTTCGCGTAGATTATCTCTTAAGTCGAACAGATATGCGTCGTACGTGTTAGTAGTATGTAGCTTCTGTAGGTGTAGTGTCAGTTGGTGATCTCGCTATTCTTCCGAAGATTAGTTCGTGTGGTGTGAAGCCGGTTGCTTCATGTTTCGCGGTGTTATAGGAGAAGATCGCGAACCTAATGAACTCGTCCCAATCTTTGCCTTGAGAGGTGTAGTGTGCTATGTGTTCTGTTATTGAAATATGGCTACGTTCTAGAGAGCCGTTAGACTGAGGTCTATAGGGAGACGTCTTGATCTTTTTAATTTTGAATAGCCTACAAATCTGTCGGAGAATTTTGCTAAGGAAATTTTGTCCTTGGTCTGTGAGAATTGCCGTTGGGGAACCGTAACGTGTCATATATTCTTTGGCGAAGGCTGAGCCTATCGTTTGAGCTGTTGAGTCTGGGATAGGTATGGCGTCGAGGAATTTTGTCAGGTTACATTGGATCGTCAGTAGGTATTGGTTATTGTTTTTCGTGATTGGTAGAGGTCCCACTATGTCGAGTGCTACTTTGTCAAACGCGTCGCAGATGGTGTATCGGTTATTACCATAGGTAACCTGGTCTTGACTCGCGTGAGCTTTTTACGTTGGCAACTGTCACAAGTTTTTATGAACTCTTGCACTTGATTTTTAAGATTGGCCAATAGTATTTTTCTCTAATTCGTTCGTATGTCTTTGTTATGCCCTTATGACCGCCTACGAGAGATTCGTGATTTTCTCGGATAATTTCTGGTCTCGTATGTACGTCTGGTATTGTAGTCTCGTGTGTGCAGAGTGTGACACTAATGTTTGAGTCAGCGAAAATATAATAGAAGAGCTTTTTGATTATTGTCCATCGAAAGGTTTCTAGTCCAGAGTTAAATTTGGAAAATGCGAAAGAGTGGATGTCTTTACTGATAAGAATACGTTTCAAGTGAGCAAGGATGTCGAAAAGGTCCTCTAAATTACTTCTGTCTGTCCGTTTGTCTTTGATCACTAATGTGAAAATGTGTTTGTTCTTGAATTGAGTCCCGAATATTTCAGATTTCTTTAGAGTTAACCTGTCAAAAGATTCTTTCTTTATCATGTTCTCGTCTATCAGTCTTTTTGCTATGTCATCAGTCCAAGGAGAGTCTGCCGTTATGAGATGAGCGTAGTTGTCTTTTATCATGAAAATTCCGTCTCTGGATTGTGTAACGTTAGGTATTGAAGCAATATCGTCTAGAGTATTGGAAAATCGTTCGTAGGACTGGATTTGGTCGTGTACTTCGTCGTTGGGAAGATTATGGTCGCTTGAGACTATCATCGAAGGATCTGAGTGTTCTGTCGGAGGATTGTCTGATATTTCCATAGGTGAATCAATACTATCGTGGTTTCGATCGTGTTCATTGATCGAATCGATGTCGTGTCCATCTGAGTGTGTGTCGCGATCGTCGTCTGTATGTAGGCGAGCATGGGTGTCAGGTGTTTGGCTAGAGTCGTCAGCTGAGTTGACCGGTGGGGGAGAGGACTGGTGTATGATCTTTTTGCGACGTGGAGGGGATTTGCGTGTGGTCGTGCGAGGAGAATGTGAGGTGTTGGATGGCAGAGTTTTTGTGCTAGGATCAGGAGGGCGAGGAGGTCGTTTGGCATGTCCTTTTGGTTGGTCATCTTGTCCTGACGCGGAAGGGTCGAAATTGCATACCGTGATTTTTATATCCGTGTCTTTGAAAATATACTTTATCATATTGTTAACCCATTTCCAATCAAGCTTGTCTAGTCCACAACCTAATCTCGGTATTGATATGGATTTCTTACCATCTTCTAATAATGCAACTTTTAGGTTTGTCAAGGTATCGTACATGGTTTGGTTCGTCGGCTTGAGAAAATGTTTATCTTTCGTAACGAGGTTGTAAATGGTACGCCGAGGGTACGCTAGGGATGTGCGATTCTGTCTGAAATAATCGATTTTCGAGATCGATTCAGATCGACCTCGAAAAGATCGATCTGTAGATAAAATCGGACTAAAAAGATCGATCTTTAAGAAAATCGATTAAAAATCGTTTCGCATTGCGAAAGATTTAATGAAATTCTGATTCAGAATATACCATGACAACGAAAGGCCAATCATCATGTATACTGTACGATCAGAGATATTTCGCGTGACTTACTGCACGTCTATGGATAAAGGGAAATTAATCTATAAAAATTAGCAAAATATATTCTTTTTATTGCACTCGGTAATCATTCCAGTACGTATATAATTAGTTTTATATTTAAGTAGCTTACACAAGAGACTGAAGACCGCGATTCTCCGATTCTGGGTGCGCGAAAGATCGATTCTCCGGAAATCGATGTATGAAAAAATCGATCTAAAAGATCGATTTTCCAAGCTACGAAGATCGATCTTTGGACGAATCGATATAAATCGCACATCCCTAGGGTACGCTATTGCAATGACATCTCCGATCTCGGGTTTCGTTGCTTGCAATCTCTTTTTATGTATGAGTCCCTGTCTTATCATCTGAGCTGCTACACCAAGCGAGGTTGTACAGTCCGCTGAGATACAATGTGCTAAATTGTCTTTTTGTTTCAATAGATCTGCTTGAATTTCCGTAACATTTGGGTTGCTGATTACCGGGAGGTAATCTAAGTCATTTAGAAAATCGATAAACGGTGGTGTACTTCCTGGATTGGGATCTCGCGAAGTCGAAGGTATGGCACTCGGTTGGGTGTTCTGTGGCAAACCTTTGCGTTTTAGGTTTTTCTTTTTAGTGTAGCGTTTTGAGGGAGAGATCTTTGAACTGGGTTTTGCTACTCGTTTGGGAGTTTTTCTTATAGCTTTACGGCTAAGATCGGTTTGGATTCCTTGTACGTTCGATTCATCGTCGGAGTCAGCGGAAGATTCTGGATCATTGTTTCTATTCGCTCTCTGTCGCGGTGCAGGGTCACTAGAGGATTCTGTTTTACGATGTCTTTTAGTTGCGATGAATTTAGGCGGAATATTCTTGACTTTCTTTGGTCTTTGTGCTTCTTCTAATAGTTTGTCTAATACTTCTCCCATGTCAGCGTTACTGTCCATGTCTGTGTGTGAAGAATTTCTAGCATATGGGTTTTGTGGTCTGTAGTCTAGAGCGTCAGTATGTGTGTCGCGTTTATGTGTCTGTGGACCTGGGGTGTCTTCGTTATCGGCGTCATAAGTGGAATCTGAGTAGTCGGATCTACGTGCTAATATTTTCTGCCGTGGTTCAGCGCTGTTACAGGATTCTGTGTTTATTTTACGTTTGACCGATATTGGATTTTGCCATGACATTTCTACGTCAGAATCATCTGAAAAATTTGAGTCGTCCATTTCTGCTATATCTTCTGACTGATGTTCTCTAGGTCGTTTATTCGGCGCGGGGTTCGTAGAATACTCGTCCGTGCTTCTAAGACGTTTTGATTCGATTGGCAGTACTTGAGCTGTATCGGGCACGGGGTTTCTTGAAAGCGCGTCCGCGTTCGTGTTTAGCCTGCCTGGTTTGTGTACTACGTCACACGTGTATTGTCCGATAAAAATTTTCCAATCATGTAATCGCGATGATGGGTCTACCATGTTTCTGAGCCAAGTTAGTGGTTTGTGGTCTGTTACTAAAGTGAATTGTCTACCGTAGACGTATGGTCTGAATTGTTTTAATGCGAATACGATGGCAAGCAGTTCTTTATCTGTTGTCGAGTAGTTTATCTCCGCTTTTTGTAAGGATCTTGAGGCGTATGCGACTGGTAGATCTTCTCCTATTTTACCTTGACTGAGCACTGCTCCAAGAGCGTACTTGGAAGCATCTGATGTTATGATGAAAGGTTTACTAAAATCCGGATACTGTAAAATTGGTTCTTTACAAAGGCAGTCACGTAAGGTTTCGAATGCTAGTTGGTGTTCAGAAGTCCAAATGAAGGGGGTATCCTTCTTTAACAAGTTGATAAGGCACTTCGCGATTTCTGCCATGTTCGGTACGAATCTCCGGTAGTAACCGACTAGTCCCAAGAATTCTCTAATTTTTGTTGCGTTTGTTGGTTGTGGATAATTTTTGATTGCCGTTAGGATCTTCGGGTTTGGTCTGACTCCTTCGCGTGAAATTATGTGGCCTAGGTATGCGACTTCTTTTCTCAGAAATTCGCATTTGTCCGGTTGCAACTTGAGTCCGGCGTCGGATAATCGTGTCATTAGCTTTTTGAATTTTATCGCGTGTTCTTCTAATGATCTCGCGTAGATTACAATGTCGTCAAGGTAAACAAACATTTCATTGCCTTGCAAACCCATAAGTACTTGATCCATTAAACGTTGGAAGGTAGACGGTGCATTCTTTAGACCGAAGGGCATTCTCGTGTACTCGTAATGACCGTTAGGTGTGGAAAAAGCTGTTTTCGCGCTATCGTCTGGGTGCATTGGAATTTGGTGAAACCCGGAAGCTAAATCAAACGTTGAGAAATATTTTGCGGAGCCTAGCTGATCTAATATTTCTGTTATGTTTGGCAGGGGGTAGGCATCTCCGATGGTTTTTTCATTTAGCTTGCGAAAATCGATAACCATACGCCATTTCTTTTCACCACTTGCGTCAGGATTTTTAGGAACAATGCAAACAGGAAAATTGTAGGGTGATGAGGAATTTTTAATGATCCCCTGATCGAGGAGTTTGGTTACCTGTCTTTTAATTTCCTCTTTGTGTACTGGAGGGTATCTGTACTGTTTCGTATGTACAGGGATCTCGTCTGTCGTAGGTATCTTGTGACTTACCAGATGTGTGTGACCTAATTTATCTCCAGGTAAATGAAATAGATGATTATATTCAATTGCGAGATCTATGACAGCTTTCTTTTCCTCTTTGTTGCAATGTTTCAGACGCAGATTCTCTTGCAAAGTTTCTATGCGTTTAGAGCTATGATTAGGAGCGATTAGTAATGGATCTGTATTTTTGTTGATCTTACGCGTGTTAGTAGTGAATAGGATCTGAGGATTGGATGTGTACTCTGTGTCTTTGGGTTCGTGTACTTCTTCTAGTGTGACCGCTGGTCTTTTTATCTCCACAGCCTCTTTGTTTGTGTTTATCACGTACGCGTATGCGAATCCGTGTCGGTTTGTCACTAGAGCTTTGCCTAACATGATACCGTGTCCTAAATTTTGTTTCCTCAAGAGTCCTGTAGTTATTGACGGATTGTTAACTCTGATTGAGATGACCTGCGCGGTTCTTGCTGGAATTGCGATTACGTTATCGTCCAAAATTTTCAAGGGTTCCGAGGTGTCTAGAGTCACTGTATTAGCTTCGAATGAAATCGTCGCGTTCTCTTTGTACAAAAATTTGGTGCCTAGAATTCCGTCTTCCTTAATTGGAAATGAATTGTTGACGACGTGGAATTCTTGTAGTTGGTTCCCGATTAAAATGTCTACAATACCCATAGTTTCGACCGTGCCAGGTGTTGAACCTGTGATCGTTAACTTGTCCGGTGCTTTGAAGCGAGTGTGGCGGTCTAACGCGCTCTGTTTGATTACATTTATCTCGGATCCGGTGTCAACTAGGAGTGTGTTTGTTTCTTTAGCCAGCTGAGGTGCTGCAATCTGTACTTTAGGTGTGTCTCCTATAGATGTTGTAAGTATGCGCGAAGATGTGGTGTGATCAGCTGTGCGATTCAGTAGCGGAATGTTTCCTGTTTTGCGCGACGTAAGGTATTTATTTTTAAAGCAAATGATGGCGTTCTCATCTCTTAGAAATTCAGCGCTCAAAATGCCATCTTCTTTTATCGGGAAGTCATCGTCGACTAAATGAAACTCGTGTCGCGTGTTTGCAAAATCAATGTTTATTGTTCCTAACGTTTGCATTACATTTTCTGTTACTCCCGTGATTTCGCGGATGTCTTTCGATAAGAAGCGTGTGTCGCCGTCAACTGAATTAGCTTTTATCAAATTTATGTTCGCACCCGAGTCTATTATTAATCTAGCGGCATTTCCTATTAGCTGCGGTGAATTTATTTCGATGATCGGCGAACCTTTTAATGTTTGTTCGGTCTCGAGGGACGCTGTACGGAACGGACAGTCGACGCGTCCACGCGACGGTCCCGATTCTCGTTTAAATGTTGCGCGTTGTTTGAAAAATATTGCTGTTGTTGTTGTTGTTGTTGCCAATTTGGCTGAGGGAAAGACGTGTAGTTGACATGCGCGTTGTGTGGTTCGTGATTTCGCGGGTTGAATCTGTGGTTAGAGGAACGGTGGTTTTGTTGGCTGTTAAAGGAATTTTGATTGCTGCGGTTGCTGTGATGGGAACCAGAATTTTGAGAGTTGCGGTAACTGTGAGGATTCCGCCTGTTACAATTTTCGTATCTATGACCTTGGCGGTTGCAAAATGTACAAAATCGATCGTTACGTTGTCTTGTTCTGCATTCTTCTATAGAGTGACCATTTCGTTTGCAATAAGTGCAAAATAGTTGTGAGTCGTGATGCGACGATGACCTTGGATGGTCGTTTGAGTGATAATATCTACTCGATTCTTTTGTTTCTGAACTCGATTGGTTTCTTAATTGCAATCTTTCTCGTACTATCTTTTCTGCGCATTCAGCTATGTCAATTGCTGCTCGTAACGTTTGTGGATTTTCACTTGCAACTCTAAGTTCTGTCTCGTCCGCTAAGCCTTTTATGAATGAAATAATCGAGTTTTGTTTAAGGTGCTTGATTAATATTGCCGCATCTCCTGGCGTTTCATAAGTTTCGATTATTTCTTGGGCTGAGCGTACGAGCTCCTCTATTCTATTGCCGTATTCTAATGCACTTTCGTTTCGTCCTTGACACGCTTTAGCTATTGCCATTTCTAAATGTGATAATCGTGGCTTTGGTGCAAAAGCTCTTTTTAAATCTGCAAGGATTGCAGATACTGAAACAACGCGGTTTTCTGAGAGTGCCAATTCTGCATCTCCGTCAATTTTTGAACGTACTAAAGCTGTGAAAAGTATCAAGTCTTGTGGTCTGATCAACTGTTTAGCATTTTCTACTTTTGATATGAAAGATTTTACTGAGATATTTGATCCGTTATAAGTTGGGATCATGCCGGCAACAGTTTGCAGTGACAAGTACGAAGCGCTTTCCTCTGAATCAGGCATTTTGCTTTAAAAATTAATTACAACTAAATAAATCTATATTAAATTCTATGATTTTTGAGAGACTTACAAAGTGAGCACGGTGATTACCGCGAGAAGGTAATGCATAACTCTGGTCAGGGTAGATTTCTTCGAGACAAGGGGGTAGGGGTGGTTGGGCGATGATCGGCGATCGTCAAAGGTAGCTGACGGCTGCACGGCTGTTGGATACAGGCGGGCTCGCAATCAGCGTCCGGATGATATTCCTCCTTATCTGCTACTCGTCTGGCTCAGGTTTCTCACAGGGTCTCGTGCAGTGGTCACTGATTATGTATTTCAAGTGACTAGTCTCGACGTTCAAATTTGTGTTTTCAACTTTTACTGATTATTAACACTTCGTTTCCGTGAATCACTGGTTTAATTATTTATCGCTTTCTGTCTATATTTGTTTTCTTTATTGGTTTCACGTGATTTCACTTATATATTTTGCTCTTGATGATTAATTAAATTTTCATTGATTTATCTATTGACGAGAATTGATCGTTTTAATGATTGCCGTCCCTTCGTTTGATGTGTTGCGAGGGTTAAAAATTTTGAATTATCTCAATAACCTTATCTCGTCGTCTTACGCGTGCACTGCGAGAGCATGTATTATGATATCTATGATTAAATTTACTGTCCCGTTGTCTTATGCGTTCGCTGCAAGGGCACTTATTTTATGAATTACTTTTATTATCCCGTCGTCTTATGTGTCGCGAGGGTTTGAAATTTTTAATGATTATCACTGCGATTTTTCAGCAAGTTGTCTCGTCGTCTTATGCGTTCGCTGCGAGAGCACGAATTAAAGTGACTGTCCCGTCGTCTTATGTGTTGCGAGGGTATGTCTGATTACTGATCACTGTCCCGTCGTCTTATTGCGAATGCGAGGGTATGTGATTATTACTTCTAATTATTACGACTAATTACTACCGACGGTGTGCTTGATGTTGTTTGACTTCTTGGAGCACTTGTTTTACGCGTCGATGTATTGATCATTGATTTAGTAGATACTGTTCGTTGCACTTTGTTTTATCACTTGATTGTTTTTGAAAATTGTCTGTCTTTATCACTTTTTGACTTCGGAGCCTTTCGAATACGCGTCGCACCAGTCTAGCTTCCCGGAATGATCAGTTCCAGATCAGCAAATAACTTGGACTAATCTCGTTCAAATTTCACACTTTTTCACTTTTTACTTTCAAACTCTTTTCGACCTTCGTCACGGGGAACACCGCTGCCACCAGTGTAACAAGCCTAAGCAAGTCAAGTATATTTATAAGGGTTCAGCCCGCATAAAGATACAGAAGTATACCGAAGGTATCAAGAGAAAAGCACAGTGTTATTTTAATAAAGACTTTCTGCGTAGAATTCAGTGATCTCTTTATAACAGTTTTTATTCAAGTCAATCAAGTCTAAGTCTAAGTACAAGAAGCTTATCTACTAATAGCTGTTTACCAGTTAAGATCAAGTTAAGAAGTGAAGAGCGGGTGTTCCGATAGGAAACAGGAAAGCTAGGGAAGAGGCGTGAAAGAGTTCAGGAAGGGGGCCACGTGTGGCTGACGATGCATGCGGTGATGCGAAGTTCAATAAGCATCACCGGATGCATTGTCTCAGATTAAGTCTGGGAATCCAGAGTTAGAGCGGAAAGAAATAAGAGAGCGGGAAGAAGAGTATCTAGTTACTATAAGCTAATAACTAATAAGTATTACTAATAGATAGAGATAGGGTGAGTATGGACTGAAGGTCCAGACGTAACAGGTGCACGCAGTTTTGCAAAATTTTCAAAAGTTCACAAATTTCACGACAACAGAGAAATTCAGTGCCTTGCAGAGAAATTGATGATTTTCGATGAAAAATTTCGTAAAAGTGCGCGGTAGAGTTTTGCAGATTTTCCACAAGTGTGCGTAATATTTTCCATGCAGAAGAATCCGAAGTTTTGCAGAGGAATTTATGATTTTCGATGAAAAAATCTGAAAATTTCTGCTGTACAGTTTTGCAGAATTATCCAAATTGTACAAATTTCACGACAACAGAGAAATTCAGTGCCTTGCGGAGAAATTGATGATTTTCGATGAAAAATTTTGTAAAAGTCCGCGGTAGAGTTTTGCAGATTTTCCACAAGTGTGCGCAATATCTTCCATGCAGAAAAATCCGAAGTTTTGCACAGAAATTTATGATTTTTGATGTAAAAATCTGAAAATTTCTGGTGCACAGTTTTGCAGAATTTTCAAAAGTTTACAAATTTCACGATAACAGAAAAATTCAGAGTTTTGCAGAGAAATTTATTATTTTCGATGACAAATTTCGTTAATTTCCGCTGTAGAGTTTTGCAAATTTTCCACAGTGTGCCTGGTTAAAAAAAATCTATGCGAAATTTCTACAAAAATCTATGAAAGCAAATGAACAAAAAGTCGGAGTTTTTCAGATATGTTAACTCTGTTACTGGCTGGTAGAATTTAGAAAAATCTGAAAAAATCTGCTGTAGAGTTTTTCAAAATTTCCTGAAGTATGGCGTCATCCAAGTAGTACGTAACGCTATTTTTGACCCCCCCCCCCCCCCTCCTAAGTGTTACGTTATGCTACCAATTGCTAAGATTATGATAAGGGGCCGTGCATAAATGACGCCACCACGAATTCTGCCTTTTTTGACCCCCCCTCCCCCCATGTCACACCAAGTCACAAAGCTTGGACCCCCACCCAATACTTGAATGACGCCTATGGACATTTCACAGAAACAGAGAAATTCGAAGTTTTGCATAGAAATCGATGATTTCCAATTGTCAATTCTGGAAATTTCTGCTGCAGAGTTTTTCAAATTTTCCCCAGGTACAAATTTCTCAGCAGCAGAAAAATCCTGAGTTTTACGGAGAAATTTAGTACCCGTGACCGCCACGCGGCGGCGTTGCTTCCCGCAGCCAAGTAATCACGGTGGGGATATATGTTGGCGCGGCACCGTGGCCACGTCACCCGTGCCTAGACTACTGTCGGGCCAATATTTTCTAGAGGCGGATGAAGAAATCCTAACTTGCAGAGATGCACAGGAATTTTCCAATTTCTTCAGAATTTCGCCTCGAAATCGTAAACACAAATGAATAAGGGGCGGCCGATTTAGGGAATTTATCGGAATATAATTTATCGGAATTTTCCGCGGAAATGCAGATATTTACAGGTGGGGTCCATTTCTGAAATTCGTACTTGAAGAGATTTCCAGAAATATGTATACTTTTCCAGAATTTTTCGCGGAAATGGAGATATTTACAGGCGGGGTCCATTTCTGAAATTCGTACTTGTGGAGATTTCCAGAAATATGTGTATCGGAATTTTCCGCGGAAATGCAGATATTTACAGGTGGGGTCCATTTCTGAAATTCGTACTTGAAGAGATTTCCAGAAATATGTATACTTTATGGGAATTTTCCGCGGAAATGCAGATATTTACAGGCGGGGTCCATTTCTGAAATTCGTACTTGTGGAGATTTCCAGAAATATGTGTACTTTTTCGCAATTTTTCATCGAAATGGAGAAATAGATACGCACAAAGGCGTCGCGGAATAATTTTTGTGCTACAGAGATTTTCAAACAAAAAACTCTGATTTTTCTATGGAAAAAATTCTGATTTTTCTCAATAAAAAAACTCTGATTTTTCTCTGAGAAAAACTCTGATTTTTCTCTGAGAAAAACTCTGATCTTTCTCTGAGAAAAACTCTGATTTTTCTCTGAAAGGTGTTCCAAATAACAGACAAATGTAGAATTTTTTGCAGAGTTTTTCGGAGAAAATTGCGGAGTTTTTCAGAATTTTTTTTTCGCCAGGGATGGGTTTCGGCAGCTTATTGACTCTGCCAAATAATTTGCCGTGACAAATGGTGTCTGATTTTAACACCTGTTGCTGCTTCTGTGGCCAAGTCAGTCGCGGCAAACATACGTACTTCCATGTATCCCTTAATAATTTCTTTAGTAAGTCGAAATACGTGACTAGAAAGGTCTTCTGCATCTTCGTCAAAAATGTGGTCGTCGAGGACAGGAAACAGCGAAGACGATTTTTGAAAAACATCATGCATGACTTGAGAGCACAAAACTGCGGGGAAATTCGGCTCTCGTGGGGGATGACCTCTGTTGGCATTGAGAGCATGGCGGAATAATTTTTCACAAATCTGGCAGATATTCAATACAGAATCACTGGGAATTAATAATTCACCTCTACTCTTTTGTTTTACCAAAGAAATATCTTTTTCGCCTTGTTTTGGCGAGTCTTGCATGTAGGAATGAAGGCGAGCTAAGTAAATGTCTCTCTTGATATCGTGAATCGCAGAACTATCTTGAACGCAAGCGACCCTACAGTATTCACACTTAATTACTTTCCAAGTTTTACGGACCACAAACCCAGCGATATAACTAATCGAATTTCTTGAAAAATCGGATAGGTTCTCTGGGAGCGTCCACTTAAATTTCAAGAAATCCGTCATAATATGACCATCGCTTTCGTCACTTTCATCATCGACTTCAAGATCATACTTTTTTAGCACACGCTGGTTTGCCATTTCATCATAAACACCAGGGTCATATCGATCGACCCTGGCTGTCTTGCGAATGGTGGATGGAACATGTAATATTTTTGTTGAATCAAGTTCCAATACATTCCCATTCACCCCACGAACCTGATGTTGTATCAACAGACGCTTGTACCCTGAAACAAAGTGCGCTGCAGTAGGGTTTGGACTCCGCCCGCCACAGCACCGAATCGCACAAAAGAAAAGTTCCAAATGATCTTGGCTAAGTTTATAAGTTAGCAGATACTTTAGTGGGGCATCGACAGGTTTTACGTAAGTATCATAAATGGCCATAACTGACTGTACTGCTGTAAACATTCCAACAAAGGCCACATACCTCCTCGTACTTGTCATCAGTGTACCGGACAAATCCCGAAGTTTTGCAAGATATTCTAATTCTTTTGAAATTTCACTGCGCCATATGTGCTCATTGTTTCTGCGTAGTGGAGCTTTAAATCCTTTCCCGAATGGATTCCGAGAGTTCATAAAATCAAATAGCCTGTCTATGCAACGTACCGTTCCCTCACACCCACGAAATTCAGGTAATTTCAAAACCTTGTCGCAGTGCTCTAATGAATCTGCAACACTGCTACTTAAAGTCTGCGCTGCTAATCGGACTTTCATTTTCATTTTGAAATAATTAATGTGAGCGAGTCTCAATTTATTGCCTGCCCTTAAACCCTCGGCTTGTTGAAGAAGAGCTAAAGAAGTAATATATTTCCACTCTATATACCTTCCCTCACCATCTTTAATAGTTTTCATATCCCCCAAACAGTTCCGAAAGAGCTTCAACATGTGGCATGCATCGAAAACTACATACACCGGATCCTTAGTTACTGGGTGCGGAAAGTAGGGTCGGGTACTAGGCATTTGAAAAGTAGCTCCGAGTGAAGACAGAAGAGCAAAATGTGTTGGGGGTCCATCTAAGGTTACGGACATGACCTCGACACCAACATCATGGAGACGGGTGATTGCTTGGAACAAAATATTAGAGCTCACATCTGCTGTGATGCCATCAATTAAGAAATACCCGATGGGTAGTTTCCAATTTGAGTCCGCAGCAACAGCCATAATGACGAGTGCATCTTTTGCCAGACCCAAAGAATCGCTCGACTCTACATCAGTGCCCAGGTCAATGTATCCTCGTACTTTGCCATTTGGAGCTCTGTTGATGCCTTTTTTAATGCCAACTTCATCGAGCATAAGAGAGCAAAGCACTCGTTTGTTTTGTTGCCTATTTTCACCCACTTTGACTTTCAAAGCTTCAAAACTCTCGCTAGTAAACCCAGGCTCTCCATCTACAGCTGAATACCATGCCCGTAAAGTCGAAGGCTCTGGAAGTGCTTTACAAAACTTTGCCCGAACAAATGCATATGCCTTCGGAGAGTAAAAATGTAAAGTCAATGCAAAAGCTCTGAGAGCGGGAGGATATTTTTCACGCGATGGTCCTTTGTCTTCGGTTTTACATTTATTCCGCTGTGATTTCCATGGCCTTTTTTTCGTTTTGCTCTCGACCTGCCCTATACTCTTGCTATTAGCGTTTTTCAAAAACCGTTTCATTAATTCAGATACATCACTTTCAGCGATAGTATCCAAACAGTTCAAACTATTCTCAGGTAAGGTGCGATTACGTCTCAGTTCACCTACCACTTCCTGCAACGGGGTAATTTTTCTTTTCAGTCGGTTAGATCTCTTTTGCTCGATTTTCAAGCCCCGACGCAGCTTCTTGTTGCTCTCTCTGGAAGACTGCAGCTTCCGCTTAGTAGAACGTGGACTAGTCTCATAGCTGTGGTCGTGCGCCGTTAAGTTCCTCTTTTCATTGACATGAGGAGACTCAAGTTCACTTCTCGAAGGGATTGCTGTAGGCTCTGCAAGTAAAACATTAGTGTGATACATTCAAAATCATAGTTGTACAATTTCATTCATAATCTCCCAAGTAAAGTAATGTTTCCAAGAATTCATTGAATCGAAATGCAGCTGAGGCAACTGCGATGAACCAGACTCTTGCCTTCGAGTGCCAAGTCCTATCTCAACTGCAGATACTAAAATTTTACCCTGGTTCATCTGTCCGTCGGTGCGAAGTTTCTTTGGGCAACTTGGATTGAAGGATGACTGTCGTTTTAAGTTTTCACTAAGACCTTCTGGATTGAAAGTATGATTGCATTGGGGACATGTCACCAAAGATTCAGAACTTCCTATGGTTGGTTCTACATCCGCAAGCTCAGTTTGGTCGATATTTATTGGCTGTTGAAAAGACGTCTCATCTAATTCTATGACTTCAGTTACAGAACTCGTTTCTGGAGGTGTTTGGCCGATACTGGCAGCATCTCCTGTCGAAATAATACGTATTTTGGATTAGGTTGTGCGGAAGTGTCAATGCAAATATAATTTCTTTTTACATAAATTTCAAGAACTATTGTTTCAAAGTAATTACTGTGTAATAGTAAACTCCACTAACTTGCATTTTTTTTATTACTACACAAAAAGTGTAGGAGAAAGACCTATGGTTGTGACTTAAAGAAAAATTAAAACGCACCCATTTTGCTCTCTGTGGCGAATATTGATGGTATACTTCCGTCGCGCAGCTTTTGGTAACCCTGAGCTGTGTAAAAGCTTGAGGGTTCAAAATCGTCA
>JAEUYN010002410.1:0-83541 GCA_018257835.1 Euura lappo | reverse complement strand
GAGAGACCCCCTACCACGTCGATAACTTAACGTAGGCGATGAACAAAACATTGGTAACGTATGTCGCGTGTCTAATGACATAAGGACGTAAGCGGCATTATACGACGTTTTGCTGTTTATAATGGCATGAAGTCGTATAATTTTTTTTTCACGCCAACCGCTCTGAAAACGTTCGAAACGTATGAATTGAAATTACGAGATCGAAAAATGTACGTGCAAAAGGTCTTAAGTTGGGCGGATACGACCTTCTGCTTTTAACTGCGATTTCTTTTATCGAATTCTTCGAAACGACGTCGATTTCGATTTTTCTTAGCGTTTCACGAGTTTTTACAGCTATATTTGAAAAAATCATGAAAAATGAATAAAACATAATAATGGCGCTCACGACTTTCTGCTTTTAACTACCAATATTTTTTATCGACTTTTTTTAAATGGTCGTTGTTTCAATTTATCTTTGCGTTTTACGAGTTTTTACAGCTATTTGAAAAAATCGTGAAAAACGAAAAAAAATAAAAATGGCGCTCACGACCTTCTGCTTTTAACTACCAATATTTTTTGTCGAATTTTTTTAAATGGTCGTTTTTTCAATTTATCTTTGCGTTTTACGAGTTTTTACAACTATTTGGAAAAATCATTAAAAATCACGAACAAAAATGAAGCTTACAACGTTTCGCCTTTACGTTGTTTTTTATTTTTCCTTAAAAATTGTTATGAAAGACCGACGTATCCGCCAACTTTATAACCTTTAGCACTTACATTTTTCGATCTCGTAATTTCAATTGATCTATACATTTTTTGTATTTAAATATGGTTAGCGAGCGACGTTTGTAAACTTTATTGGCACAGCCTCGGAATAAGAACGGTATGCCTTGCAAATTTCATCCAAATCGGTTTAGCGGTCCGAGCGGAATCAAACTTTTCATGCAGGTGTTGCAAATAAAAAAACCTTTTCACATGTCACGTGACTCGGAAGGAAAAAGTAATCATTTTTATAAGGGCCTCTGAATGTCTTTATTCTTTTGTATTCGGAATCTGTGTATATTGGGAAATGGAAAATTTATACGATACAGCGAATGAATATTTTCGAAATTGATTTTTATTGCTCACAATCTTATGCAGCTTTACATTATTCTCACTGGTATACATATACATATTCAGTAATCAATTGGAAGACCTGCTGGAAGAAAGTGGCAGTCTCTCGTCCAGCAGATCATTTACGTTCTTCCACAAAAAGTTCTTCAGATTAGCACAAGCGGTTTCGAATATTCCGCTCCGCGATAGCTGCTAAGAAGTGGCCTGCGAATAGATTCACCAAAATTAGTGAATACATATCAGGGCTTCCAGTATGCCACTAATGACACTAAGTAGCCACTATTTCTGACAATCGCCACTTATTGCCTCTATTTTTATGCATCGTAAGATTTTTTATTTTTTTTCGTGGTTTCTGGCATCTATGAGGCCATAAGAAATGCTAGAACAATATGTTTTTTCAGATTTTTTTATCAAACCGTTAATTTGTTATGAATTTTTGAAGTTGATTGAGAATGCCCCTTTTGAAAAATCAGAAAAAATTCTCAAAAATCCAGTGGATGACACAATTAAACAGCCCCCGTTTAGGAAAACGTGGGCCGAATTTTTTTCTATCTTTTTTCCACTCAATTCGGAATTTTCTAATTTTTGAACCTGAAATTGTCTAACAGAGGATCAAATTTCAAGCGTCAAACAAGGTTCAATTTGCTCGGAAACGTTCGGTTCACCATTTATGACCCTTATTTGATGCTTACGATTCGATCGTGTATTAATTTCAGTTTTTGAAATTGAAAAATTCCGAATTAAGTGAAAAAAAATTGAAAAAAAAATCCGGCCCACGTTTTCCTCAACGGGAGCTGTTATGTGTCATCCACTGGATTTTTGAGAATTTTTTCAGATTTTGAAAAAGGGCATTCTCATTCAACTTAAAAAATGTATGTGCATGTAAATGTAATAACAAATTGACGGTTTGATAAAAAAAAAATCTGAAAAAAATCAGGACGTGTTTTTTACTGAGTAGAATGTTAGAAAAAAACATGGTATGATTTTGCGATGGTCGGGGTTTAACACTGGTCGAGTTGGTGTGGAATGCCCCATATGTACTACCTATGTTCCTGATTAATACTTAATTGAGAAAAAAATTCAAATCAAAAAGTGTTTCAACTTTTTTTATGGTTCAATTTTCTTCTCTTACTACAGTTACACCAAAATTATCACCAATAATCAATATACTACTCTCCATCGGACCAATAGGTATTATTCGTCAATAAACTATGCTATAATTTGACTTGAGACGCTACTATTTTGCCACTATTTTGCCCCTTTTTTTAGTATATCGATGCCACTAGTGCAACTTTTTTTGGAGACTTTAGTTACTGGAAGCCCTGACATATATTCAGCATCTTCGTATCAGGTGCAGATACTGTCGACGACACTCACCAATAGTCTCTTCCGCTGCTTCGGTTCAGCTGGACTGGCATGGGATTTATGATTATCCAGATCCAGATCCAGATGGAGATCTGGATCCAGATCCAGATCCAGATGGAGATCTGGATCCAGATCCACCTGAGAAAGTGAAATTACGATTCAATGGCAATTACCAGAACACATTGAAAGTATAATTTAAGAAATCATCATATTTTAGTTGATGTTGGAAATAATATAAAAAGTCAAAATATTCAGGATCGTAGTTTAGCAGTACTAAACTGGTGCAGGTGGTACAATTGAAATCAGGGATCGTATGTTGAGTATCAAATACGTTTGCCTAACTGGAGGCTAAGAAAATAGATCAATTCATGAAAGCCTCATTGGAATTTGGTTTGTAGCAAATGATAGATCTCAGTATGACAATTATATTTCTAATGGTACGATTGTTTCCAACTTACTACGGGCAACCGCGATAGCAGCATCCAAAATGGCATCGACTTCGGTCTTGATTGCGTCCAATGAGCTTATAATTCTGGACACAGCATCTTTGATATGATAGTCTCTATCTGGAAATTAAAAAATACCTCAATAGTTTAGACAATTTTCGAGTGCTAATTGATGCACGATATTCTAGATGGGCACAATCGCCTTCAACTCACATCTTCCTGTCCTTTCAGTTCGTTGCACATGGTCTATCATTCTGATTTGTACTGCCGTGACAGAACCTGAAATTGGAATACAGAGGTTATGATCAAGTCGTCTTCGACTCTCACTCAGTTCTAACAACAGCTAGATGAAAATCAAGCTAGGCTTGATGTATTTTTCGAATGAATGTCACTCACTCCGGAATTCGGCAGCAATTGCTGATTTGTTTCCTGAAAATGAAATAAGCGTATCATGACAGAGTGAAAATTCACCAATTGACGCATGATATAATGGCAAGAAGTGAAAAAACGAATGAAATATGAAGAATCAAAATAAAAAATCTCGGCCAATTAAAACAATTTCTCGACTTACCGTGATATATGAAGCGAACAGATCACAAAAACTATTTTCAAGGGTAAAAGTCGTCTTTAACTCACCCCCGTTACGCCCTAGGATAGAAGCTACAGCGTATGCGAAATAGGTTCCGGCACTCGTCAAAGGAACTGAAATAGAA
The DNA here is from genome assembly GCA_018257835.1 of Euura lappo. Lineage (NCBI taxonomy): Eukaryota > Metazoa > Arthropoda > Insecta > Hymenoptera > Tenthredinidae > Euura > Euura lappo. The sequence continues at coordinate 79,925 of JAEUYN010002410.1, read as the reverse complement.
ATAGAGAGATCTTGAATATCAAACGGAATGATTTTCCAGAATACGGAGACAAAGATAATTCGAGCGTTTTGGTAGACGTATAAATTGGTCAAGTAAGTGTATCCACTTATCACTTACCAGCGTCTGTGTTGACCAGCGGGGAATATTTAGCTGCAAAATAAAATAGGTACATCATGACACTATTGTACTTTGTCAATATTTGACGCATGTCTTAGTAGATATGACTTAAATATCTTCATTGGGTGACATTGTTTTCAACTTACTGCGGGACCACTGTGTAACATCATCCGCAAGTACTGACAGTTGGTTTTGGACATTTATCACGTCATCTGAAATTTAAGTAAAAAGGGCTGTGATTAAGTCGTCATTCCGCGGTGCTCGACTCGCTGGAGCTAAATTCGAACAACAAGTGAATATCTGTCATTATCCAAAATCTCTGTATCTTTAACTCACTGTTGATGGTAACCTGGGTTGGGTTGACTCCTGAAACAAAAATCAGGATATCATGACAATACTTGACGAATCGAGTGGAACCTGACATGTTGAAAATGGTTTGAACATTCCGTGTAGCATAAAATGTAGAGAATAAAATGGTTCCAAACAAAGAGCATAACGTTCAAAAAATACATTATATCTATATCGTGATGGCGTACCCATAGTTTTTATTTTTAACGATTCAATGAATCTTACCACCTGCAGAACATACGTGCTACAAAATGTTAAGTGTGCCGTTAAATATTCCTTGTGTCTAATGGCATAAGGTCGTAAGCGCCAGAAACGCGATTTTGGTGGCAAAAGGTCGTATCATTTTTTTTTTCACGCCATTGGCTCTGAAAACGGCCAAGACGTATAGATCAATTGAAATTACGAGATCGAAAAATGTAAGTTCAAAAGGTCGTTAGTTTGGCGGATACGTCATTCTTTCATTACAATTTTTAAGGAAAAATAAAAAACAATGCAAAGTATTTTTTTTCATGATTTTTATTGATTTTTCCAAATAGTTGTAAAAACTCGTAAAACGCAAAGATAAATTGAAAGAACGACCATTTAAGAAAATTCGATAAAAAATATTGGTAGTTAAAAGTAGAAGGTCGTCGTATCCGCCCAACTTACGACCTTCTGCACTTACATTTTTCGATCTCGTAATTTCAATTGATACGTTTCGAACATTATCAGAGCGATTGGGGTGAAAAAAAAATTATACGACTTTATGCCATTACGATTGTTTCCAACTTACTACGAACAAGCCTGAAAGCAGCATCCAAAATCGCATCGACTTGGTTCTTCATTGCGTCGCATTTATCATTAATTGCGAGCACACCACGAGTGATACGCGTCTTGGTATCTGGAAATTAAAAGATACCTCAATAATTTAGACAATTGTCAAGTGCTAATTGAGGCGCGATATTCTAGATGGGCACAATCGTCTTCGACTCACATCCACTTCCTCGCAAATAGTCTATCATTCTGATTTGTACTGCCGTGACAGAACCTGAAATTGGAATACAGAGGTTATGATCAAGTCGTCTTCGACTCTCACTCAGTTCTAACAACAGCTAGATGAAAATCAAGCTAGGCTTGATGTATTTTTCGAATGAGTGTCACTTACTCCAGAATTCGGCGGCAATTGCTGATTTGGTTCCTGAAAATAAAATAGGCGTATCATGACAGAGTGGAAATTCACCAGTTGACGCATGATATAATGGCAATAAGTGAAAAAAATAATGAAATATGAAGAATCAAAATAGAAAATCTCGGTTAATTAAAACAATTTCTCGACTTCACCCTAATATGTGAAGCGGACAGTAGATCACAAAAACACTTTTAAAGGGTAAAAGTCGTCTTCAACTCACCCCGGTTGCCCGCTAGGATAGAAGTTACAGCTCTTGTGAAATTGGTTCCGGCATTCGTCAAAGTACCTGAAATAGAAATAGAGAGGTCCTGAATATCAAGCGGAATGATTTTCCAGAATACGGAGACAAAGATAATTCGAGCGTTTTGGTAGACGTATAAATTGGTTAAGTAAGTGTATCCACTCATTACTTACCAGCGTCTGCGGGGTTCAGCTGGGGATGGCTAGCTGCAAAATAAAATAGGTACATCATGACACTATTGTACTTTGTGAATATTTGACGCATGTCTTAGTAGCTATGACTTGAATATCTTCATTGGGTGACATTGTTTTCAACTTACTGCGGGAACACTGTGTGACATCATCCGCAAGTAATGCCAGTTGGTGTTTGACAATTTCCACGTCATCTGAAATTTAAGTAAAGAGGACTGTGATTAAGTCGTCATTCCGCGGTGCTCGACTCGCTTGAGCTAAATTCGAACAACAAGTGAATATCTGTCATTACCGAAAATCTCTGTATCTTTAACTTACTGTTGATTCTGTCAGCCGAGGCTGGGTTGACTCCTGAAACAAAAATCAGGATATCATGACAACACTTGACGAATCGAGTGGAACCTGACATGTTGAAAATGGTTTGCACATTCCGTGTCCCATAAAATGTAGAGAATAAAATGATTCCAAACAAAGAGCGTAACGTTCAATAAACACATTTTATCTATATCGTGACGACGTACGAATAGTTTTTATTTTTAACGATTCAATGAATCTTACCACCTGCAGAACATACGTGCTACAAAATGTTAAGTGTGCTGTTAAATATTTCGTGACACAACAATTCAAATGACGATTGCTCTTGATATACACGAGTTCGATGAATGTTCGATTTTCCACTTCGGTACCATTTTACGGTTTTAAATTTTACTTTCTGTGATACGCGAATGTAGGCATAACAAAATAAGTATGCTGTTAAATATTTCGAGACACAATACTTGAAAAATTGATTGCTTTCGATAGACGTCCATGAGTTCCAGTTTGGCTGTTGGAATTGAAATCAATAATTCAAATATTCTCAGTTTGAATATTATATCCTTGTTGTATCGAGAATATTTTACTCCTTGATGCAAAAATATTTCTACCTTTATCTACAGACCAGGTTTTTTTCACCTGTTGATGATGTGTGTGAATAATTGCAATGCTGACGTAGAAGCTATCGAACCACTTGACTCTGAACTAGTTTTTTTTTTTTACGTTATTCTCACTTATATGTATGTATTTTCTAGCCTACCCGATTGAAATAAGTATAAGTGAGGTTTCATTGTATTGGAAAATAGTACGTTCGAGCATGTGCTGTTGGTCTGTAACTTACCGCTGGCAACACCGACGCACACCAATGAGGCGACGAGAAGACAGACGATCTTGTTCATGTTGAAGGTAGCCACTTACTTCGTTAGAAATAGGTTTCTGGTTAGAATTCGTCCGATCCGTCGTATTTATACAGAGCAGAGAGACCCCCTACCACGTCGATAACTTAACGTAGGCGATGAACAAAACATTGGTAACGTATGTCGCGTGTCTAATGACATAAGGACGTAATTGCCATTATACGAAGTTTTGCTGTTTACAATGGCATAAAGCCGTATAATATTTTTTTTCACGCCAATCGCTCTGAAAACTTTCGAAGCGTATAGTCATTGAAGTCTAGTTCAATTGAAATTACGACATCGAAAAATGTAAGTGCAAAAGGTCGTAAGTTGGGCGGATACGACCTTCTGCTTTTAACTGCGATTTCTTTTATCCAATTTTTCGAAACGACGTCGATTTCGATTTTTCTTTGCGTTTGACGAGTTTTTACAGCATTGGCCATATTCAAAGTGCCACAACTTCTTGTGAAATGTTCGCAGAGGAGGGGTGAAAAACGCATTTTGAAGCTCGGAGCCTTAGCTTTTGAGAACATTTCTTCAAATTTTGCCAGCGCCATTTTGTTTTTGAGTTTTCTCCCCGTAAAGACACATGTGTCACTTGGTCAAGTGAAAGTGTAAAGTTTGAGGTCATGTACGGGGAGGAGAAATTTTGTGACCGAAATTCGAAATCGGCCATCTTGGAGGCGCAGGTTTTCTCTGCAAAATGCATTCCTCATATCCAGGCTCGGATTTTTTCGCAAAGTTATTCAACTTTCCAACAAAAATCGTCAAAAAAAACTTTGAGCGGCCATTAAAAACGACCCGTTTATCGGAAAAGGTCGAACAAAAACTCATTTTGAAGGTGAAAGTATCGACTTTAATTCGCTTAAAAGGAAAATCGAATTCCGCCCCGATTTGACCCCTTCCCCTAATTTTTATCACAAAAAACGTGTTCAGTAAACCGTTGAATTTGACTACCTTTTTCAACCAAGCATAAATGATTCAAAATTCGATTTAAAAAAAAAAAAAAAAAATGGACGTGAAAGTTCGAAGCTTTCCCTCCAAAATGACCCCTTTACGACTGCTGTAGGGGAGACCGGGGCAAGTTGGAGATGGGGGGTTGTTTGTTGTTTTGCGAATTCTCCGATATATGGTGCCAGTTAAGGCAATGAAAAGTGTTAAACATACCCACACGCAGTAATAAAACTGGTGTAGACTCGCATGACAAAGTCAGCTGGCTTTTTACAGACACATTGTGGTTTTTGGTGCGCGCGATGTAACATTTAGAGTGGAGGAAAACGCTATTACAGAACGACAGTTAAGTAAATTTATAGTATATTATGCACCTAGGGCGGTAAAGGTTGTTTTCGACGAGTGCGAGGTTGTATTCCGAGGCGAAGCCGAGGATTACAATCGCACGAGTCTAAAACAACGTTTGCCCTGTGGTGCATACGATATTTTATACACCAAAGGGAAATAAAGCGGTTTTTTCGGTTGGAACAGGGCAATAAACCGCCGTTTATATCCCTGAGGTGTATAAAATATGTGAATGGACAGTTAAGTAAGATCGTACTTGTGAATTAATCCTTTATTTATGTAGGCATATAGATCCCATAGACCATAGGTTCCCCGATTTTTGACCAATGTACTGACTGTGAGGTTATTTCATTCGAAAATAGCGGCACACGGGGCAAGTCGGTGGGGGCAAGTTGACGATCCGCTAACTTGCCCCTTCTTGTGATCCTTGCATGAGGTTTTCTCAGTAGGCTTTCAGGCTACATGTCATTGTTCAGCTTGTATAATAAATGAATAAATAAATAAATATATGAATAAATAAATGAATAAATAAATGAATAAATGAATAAATAAATAAATGAATGAATGAATGAGTGAGTGGATGGATGGATGGATGGATGAATGAATGAATGACTGAATGAATGAATGAATGAATAAATGAATAAATAAATGAATAAATGAATGAATAAATGAAAAATAAATAAATAAATAAATAAATTACATTTATTTATATTTATAACCAATTTATTTATTTAAATATTTATGAATTTTGTACCAATATCAGTACAAATTATCTAATCTAAATATAAAAAATGTTACCCTATAAATGTTACCCACTACAACTATACCTATATGAGTACAAATTACCTAATCTAAATATGAAAAATGTTACCCCATAAGTATATCCTTTTTGCATTAAAATAAAATGAAGTATTTTTGACAAAAACAACATTTTTCTATGCCCATCGAACCGGAATCTAGCATTCGCCGACTTGCCCCGGTAGTATAGTCTGCAAGAATTTGGAAAAATCTAAATTACACAGTTTGTAAATAACCAAATTCAATTACAATTTTTTTTTCTAATAGTTAACATCCCATACATTAGGAAAATACCAAAATATTTCGAATTTCACTTACGACTGATTAAAAAAACGCATTCAAAGCTTAAGGTCTCCAACTTGCCCCGGTCTCCCCTACGGTTTTCGTGAACCGAGATATCCGAAGTCGAAAAAAGCACTACATCGACCGAAATTTACGGCGCTTAAGCTGCTGGGTCGGACTGACACGAGGGGACCACTCATGAAGTCACGTGTATACACCTTTCGAAAAGTTGAAAATTTAAAAAAAGCTGAAATTCCGAAGTTGAAAAAAAAAGTTTTTTTTTTTTTAAATTTGGAGATTTTGGTAAATTTGAAAATGGTAAAATGGTAAATTTGACCAAAGAAATCATAAAATCGCCAAATTAGAAGAAAAAAAAAAAAATCCAACTTCGGAATTTCAGCTTTTTCCAAATTTTCAACTTTTCGGAAGGTGTGTATACCCGTGACTTCATGAGTGGTCCCCTCGTGTTAGTCCGACCCAGCAGCTTAAGCGCCGTAAATTTCGGTCGATTTAGTGCTTTTTTTGACTTCGGATATCTCGGTTCACGAAAACCGTACAACAGTCGTGAAGCGGTCATTTTGAAGGGAAAGCTTCGAACTTTCACGTCAATTTTTTTTTTATTTTTTTTTATTTTTTAAATCGTATTTTGAATCATTTATGCTTGGTTGAAAAAGTTAGTCAAATTCAACGGTTAACTGAACACGTTTTTTTGTGATAAAAATTAGGGGAAGGGGTCAAATCGGGGCGTAATTCAATTTTCCTTGGAAGCGAATTAAAGTCGATACTTTCACCTTCAAAATGAGTTTTTGTTCGCCCTTTTCCGATAAACGGGTCGTTTTTAATGGCCGCTCAAAGTTTTTTTTGACGTTTTTTGTTGGAAAGTTGAATAACTTTGCGAAAAAAAATCCGAGCCTGGATATGAAAAATGCATTTTGCAGAGAAAACCTGCGCCTACAAGATGACCGATTTCGAATTTCGGTCACAAAATTCCTCCTCCCCGTACATGACCTCAAACTTTACACTTTCACTTGACAAAGTGACACATGTGTCTTTACGGGGCCAAAACTCAAAAACGAATAGCGCTGGCCAAATTTGAAAAAATGTTCTCGAAAGCTAAGGCTCTGATTTTCAAAATGCGTTCTTGACCCCTCCTCTGCGAACATTTCACACGAAGTTGTGGCACTTTGAATATGGCCAATTTTTCAGCTAAAAAATGGGTGATGCTTTAATTCTTTTGAGGAGTGTATTTGAAAAAATCATGAAAAAAAAAATAATAAAAATGTCGCTCACGAACTTCTGCTTTTAACTACCTATATTTTTCATCGAATTTTTTTAAATGGTCGTTCTTTTAATTTATCTTTGCGTTTTCCGAGTTTTTACAGCTATTTGAAAAAATCATGAAAAATAAAAAAATAAAAATTGCGCTCACGACCTTCTGCTTTTGACTCACAATATTTTTTACCGAATTTTTTTAAATGGTAGTTTTTCAATTTATCTTTGCGTTTTCCGAGTTTTTACAGCTATTTGAAAAAATCATGAAAAATAAAAAAATAAAAATGGTGCTCACGACCTTCTGCTTTTAACTACCAATATTTATTATCGACTTTTTTTAAATGGTCGTTTTTTCAATTTATCTTTGCGTTTTACGAGTTTTTACAGCTATTTAAAAAAATCATGAAAAATGAATAAAACATAATAATGGCGCTCACGACCTTCTGCTTTTAACTACCAATATTTATTATCGACTTTTTTTAAATGGTCGTTTTTTCAATTTATCTTTGCGTTTTACGAGTTTTTACAGCTATTTGAAAAAATCGTGAAAAACAAAAAAAAATAAAAATGGCGCTCACGACCTTCTGCTTTTAACTACCAATATTTTTTATCGAATTGTTTTTCAAATGGTCGTTCTTTCAATTTATTTTTGCGTTTTACGAGTTTTTACTACTATTTGGAAAAATCATTAAAAATCACGAACAAAAATGGCGCTTACGACGTTTCGCTTTTACGTTGTTTTTTATTTGTCCTTAAAAATTGTAATGAAAGACCGACGTATCCGCCAACTTTATAACCTTTAGCACTTACATTTTTCGATCTCGTAATTTCAATTGATCTATACGTTTTTTGTATTTAAACATGGTTAGCGAGCGACGTTTGAAAACTTTATTGGCACAGCCTCGGAATAAGAACGGTATGCCTTGCAAATTTCATCCAAATCGGTTTAGCGGTCCGAGCGGAATCAAACTTTTCATGCAGGTGTTGCAAATAAAAAAACCTTTTCACATGTCACGTGACTCGGAAGGAAAAAGTAATAATTTTTATAAGGGCCTCTGAATGTCTTTATTCTTTTGTATTCGGAATCTGTGTATATTGGGAAATGGAAAATTTATACGATACAGCGAATGAATATTTTCGAAATTGATTTTTATTGCTCACAATCTTATGCAGCTTTACATTATTCTCACTGGTATACATATACATATTCAGTAATCAATTGGAAGACGTGCTGGAAAAAAGTGGCAGTCTCTCCTCGAGCAGATGATTTACGTTCTTCCACAAAAAGTTCTTTAGATTAGCACAAGCGGTTCCGAATATTCCGCTCCGCGATAGCTGCTAAGAAGTGGCCTGCGAATAGATTCACCAAAATTAGTGAATACATATCAGGGCTTCCAGTATGCCACTAATGACACTAAGTAGCCACTATTTCTGACAATCGCCACTTATTGCCTCTATTTTTATGCATCGTAAGATTTTTTATTTTTTTTCGTGGTTTCTGGCATCTATGAGGCCATAAGAAATGCTAGAACAATATGTTTTTTCAGATTTTTTTATCAAACCGTTAATTTGTTATGAATTTTTGAAGTTGATTGAGAATGCCCCTTTTTAAAAATCAGAAAAAATTCTCAAAAATCCAGTGGATGACACAATTAAACAGCCCCCGTTTAGGAAAACGTGGGCCGAATTTTTTTCCATCTTTTTTCCACTCAATTCGGAATTTTCTAATTTTTGAACCTGAAATTGTCTAACAGAGGATCAAATTTCAAGCGTCAAACAAGGTTCAATTTGCTCGGAAACGTTCGGTTCACCATTTATGACCCTTATTTGATGCTTACGATTCGATCCTGTATTAATTTCAGTTTTTAAAATTGAAAAATTCCGAATTAAGTGAAAAAAAATTGAAAAAAAAAATCCGGCCCACGTTTTCCTCAACGGGAGCTGTTATGTGTCATCCACTGGATTTTTGAGAATTTTTTCAGATTTTGAAAAAGGGCATTCTCATTCAACTTAAAAAATGTATGTGCATGTAAATGTAATAACAAATTGACGGTTTGATAAAAAAAAAATGTGAAAAAAATCAGGACGTGTTTTTTACTGAGTAGAATGTTAGAAAAAAACATGGTATGATTTTGCGATGGTCGGGGTTTAACACTGGTCGAGTTGGTGTGGAATGCCCCATATGTACTACCTATGTTCCTGATTAATACTTAATTGAGAAAAAAATTCAAATTAAAAAGTGTTTCAACTTTTTTTATGGTTCAATTTCCTTCTCTTACTACAGTTACACCAAAATTATCACCAATAATCAATATACTACTCTCCATCGGACCAATAGGTATTATTCGTCAATAAACTATGCTATAATTTGACTTGAGACGCTACTATTTTGCCACTATTTTGCCCCTTTTTTTAGTATATCGATGCCACTAGTGCAACTTTTTTTTGGAGACTTTAGTTACTGGAAGCCCTGACATATATTCAGCATCTTCGTATCAGGTGCAGATACTGTCGACGACACTCACCAATAGTCTCTTCCGCTGCTTCGGTTCAGCTGGACTGGCATGGGATTTATGATTATCCAGATCTAGATCCAGATGGAGATCTGGATCCAGATCCAGATCCAGATGGAGATCTGGATCCAGATCCACCTGAGAAAGTGAAATTACGATTCAATGGCAATTACCAGAACACATTAAAAGTATAATTCAAGAAATCATCATATTTTAGTTGATGTTGGAAATAATATAAAAAGTCAAAATATTCAGGATCGTAGTTTAGCAGTACTAAACTGGTGGAGGTGGTACAATTGAAATCAGGGATCGAATGTTGAGTATCAAATACGTTTGCCCAACTGGAGGCTAAGGAAATAGATCAATTCATGAAAGCCTCATTGGAATTTGGTTTGTAGCAAACGATAGATCTCAGTATGACAATTATATTTCTAATGGTACGATTGTTTCCAACTTACTACGGGCAACCGCGATAGCAGCATCCAAAATGGCATCGACTTCGGTCTTGATTGCGTCGAATGAGCTCATAATTCTGGACACAGCATCTTTGATCCGATAGTCTCTATCTGGAAATTAAAAGATACCTCAATAGTTTAGACAATTTTCAAGTGCTAATTGATGCGCGATATTCTAGATGGGCACAATCGCCTTCAACTCACATCTTCGTTTCTTTTCAGTTTGTTGCGCATGGTCTATCATTCTGATTTGTACTGCCGTGACAGAACCTGAAATTGGAATACAGAGGTTATGATCAAGTCGTCTTCGACTCTCACACAGTTCTAACAACAGCTAGATGAAAATCAAGCTAGGCTTGATGTATTTTTCGAATGAATGTCACTTACTCCGGAATTCGACAGCAATTGCTGATTTGTTTCCTGAAAATAAAATAGGCGTATCATGACAGAGTGGAAATTCACCAATTGACACATGATATAATGGCAAGAAGTGAAAAAACGAATGAAATATGAAGAATCAAAATAGAAAATCTCGGCCAATTAACAATTTCTCGACTTAACCCTGATATGTGAAGCGAACAGTAGATCACAAAAACATTTTTGAAGGGTAAAAGTCGTCTTCAACTCACCCCCGTTACCCCCTAGGATAGAAGTTACAGCTCTTGTGAAATTGGTTCCGGCATTCGTCAAAGTACCTAAAATAGAAATAGAGAGATCCTGAATATCAAACGAAATGATTTTCCAGAATACGGAGACAAGGGCCGTCCATAAATGACATCACCACTCAAGGGCGGGGGGGTATCACCGAAAATGTGACGTTTTGTGACATGGGGAGGGGAGGGGGGTACACGCTAATGTGACGACACATTTCGAAATTTCAATTTTTCTTCAATATTCAGTCAAAAAACCCTGTCTCAAATTTGAAAAGCCCGCCCGAGGGGGGGTATGTGAAAGTTTTGTGCACTGATCTCTACTATACACTGGATAGGGTACGCGCGGCCTTTCAGCCGCCGCTCGCTGTAACGAGTTGAAGCTCAAGGTTGGTGGCAATTTGACACCCGATATGGCGGTAAATTTGAACGGCAGTAAATGAACTACACATATTTAAGTTGGAAAAGCTGTGGAACGAATTCAAATGTACGTACAATAATTTTGTATGATAATTTCAAGTGTGAAATATCTAATCTAGGATGCCTGTAGTACGTGAACATGAAATAATTTCTTGAATTAAGGCATGATAAATATTAGGTTTCCAGATATGAATCAACCAACGAAGTACATGTATATTTTCTTTACTTCCCTAAGAATAACAGATCGAGTTTTTAATAATACTACCACTTTCACAAAAAATCGATTTTTTTTAATATTCATACACCAAAAAGGGTATACCAATGCCGGTTTCGTATAAAAACACGGAATGGTACGATTATTTGTACAATTTGATAGCTCCAGGAGTTACATAATTTATTATGCAATTTTGTCGTAAAATCAATTCATAATTCCATCTTGATGATTCATGTTTCTAATGTAACGTGCAGGCCTGCACGGTCTCTTTTTCGTCTTCTTCATCCTCCATAACTGCTAGGTGGTAAGGTATTCCAAATTTTATAAACTGTGGACAGAGAAGAATCAATGTTTCATATTATTTCTTACAAATGTAGTTACTACAGAATAGAGTATTGTCATCCATCACATATTCATTGTGAAATTTTCAGTCACAGTAATGTTCGTCCTCTGTTTGATAATTATTTATTTATTCATCACAATATTTTGAATCACAGTAAGATTACTTTTCGTCTAATAACATTAGGTACTGGAAGACTTTCTGAAAGCGTAGCTTTGGGTTACTCATTGTTATCAATCACATTATTATGTACGTACTTATTACTATTAATCACATTGTTAACAATAATTATATTAATATTTATTACTTATTAATCACAATATTTGATCATATTAACGTCATGTATCCTGAAATATTTTTATCTTTGGTAAAATTACGGAAAAAGTCTACTGACTGCTCCAAACGATCCGGCGAGTCATGTGATGTCTAATCTTTGTTCCGATAGCAGCTTCTGATGCTAAATTTGTTGCAGCATAGAGTCTCAATTGAACATACGTTTTGCAAACCTGTTTCGTCAATGAATATACGTGATTGGATAGTTCTTCAACTGCGTCATCCAACAAATGGTCGTTTAATTCTGGGAATAAAGTTCCAGGAGTTTGTAAAAGATCTTCCATGACTTTTGCGCAAAGCACCGCTGGAAAATTGGTCTCTCTTGGAGTCATACACTTATTTTTATTCAAAGCATGCCTGAATAGGTGTTCAGTACGTTGGCAAATTATGACAACAGATTCGCTGGGAAAAATTAGGCCACCTCTAGTCTTTGCTTCCACAAGAGCGTTATCGTCAAATTCGGCGAAGGTCTGAGAGTTTTGAAATAGAGAATCACGACATTTTTCACACCTTACTCTCGGTTTTTTCGGGTCAACCAACTTCTTTACGACCCAGCCGCCTATGTTGGCTACGCAGGCTCGAGAGAATTGAGAGAGAGAATCAGGAAGTCTGCGATGGAAGTGGAGGAATTCGTTGAGAAACTCATCACAATCAGTGTCATTCTCTTCTTCATTATCTGAACCATATTTTTTCTCAACTCTGACATTGTCCATGTTGTCATACACAGCAGGATCATATCGGTCCACCTGTTTTTGTCTCGAAATCCCAGAAGACACGGTTAAAACTCTCGTACTATCCATTGCTTCAACGTTGCCGTTTGTGGTAGTCACTTCATGATGTACCAGCAGTCGTTTATATGCGGAGACAAATTGGGTACATGTTGGATTTGGGCACCACCCACCGCAACTTCTCACCGCACAAAAGAACAGCTCCAAGTGATCCTGGCTCAATTTATACGTCAGAAGGTACTTCAATTGAGATTCTTCTGGCTTCACGTATGTATCGAAAATTTCGAGGACAGACATTACTCCTGTTATTAACCCCACGAAAGCAACGTATTTTGGTGTACTCCACATCGGTCTACCAGCAACATCTGTTATGCCTTTCAAGTATTCCAATTCTAAGTCAATTCGCGGTCGCCAAAATGCCTCATTTGTTCGACGTAAAGGAGCTTTATACCCGTTAGCAAATGGATTGCGCGAATTAAGAAAATCAAACAATCGGTCTATACATTGTATAAATCGTACTGTACCCTGGCTTCCCACAAACTCCGGCAAACCGAGAGTCGTATCACAGAATGAGATCGTATCAGCTACGCTACTACTCAAAGTCTGAGCAGCTAAAGCTACTTTCATTTTCATCTTCTCATAACGAATGTGAGCCATACGCAGTCTATTTCCAGCACGTAACCCTTCCTGTGCTTGCAACTTAGCTAAAGCCTCAATGAACTTCCATTCTATTAAATTTCCCTCGCTATCCTTCATTATTTTCATATCGCCCAAGCAATTCCGTGCAAGCTTTAGCATATGACATGCATCAAAAATTACGTATACCTTCTCACCAGTGGAAGGGTGTGGAAAGAAAGGCTTAGGATTTGGCATGCTGAGTTGAGCACCGAGTATTTTCATAGTTGAAAAATGACTCGATGGACCATCTAATGTTGTCGAAACGACTTTAACGCCAATATCATGAAGACGAATTAGGCAGTCGGTCACAAGGCCTGCATTGGTATTTGAGTCAATTCCATTTATAAAAAAGTATCCGACGGGAATTTTCCACCTGCAATCTAAGGAAACTGCCATCATCACTAAGGCATCCTTCGCTAATGGTATTAAGCCTGACGCTTCCATGTCACTGCCTAAATCAACGTATCCTCTAACGGCACCTTTCGGAGTAGTTTGCATACCTTTCTTGATACCCATTTCATCCAACATGAAAGAAACCAAAACTTCTTGCCCGGCTTTTTTTGCCTCAGATACTTTAATTTTCAAAGCTTCAAAGCTTTCAGTTGTAAAACCTGGTTCTCCATCAATAGTGGAATACCACGACCTCAAAGTAGATGGATCTGGTAACGCATTACAAAACTTTCGTCGTACAAACCCGTATGCCTTTGGCGAGTAGAAATGGAGCGTAATGGCAAATGACCTGAGAGCAGGTGGATACTTTTCTCTAGATATGCCTGAATTAGTATTCCTAGTTTTGGACTTCCACTGCTTTTTTTTAGCATGTGGTTTCTTCTCACTCGTGTTCTTCTGATTTTTTGCATACCGTTTGAGGAATTGACCCACATCAGTGTCAGCTATAGAATCTAAGCATCCAAGTCCTGAATCTGGGAGAGCTTGAGTTCTGCGCAATTCACTTACAATATCGTTAAGTGAGGAAATCTTCTTTTTCATTCTGGTTATTTTTTGTTTATGAACCCTTGCTTCTTCCTGTAGGGTCTTGATTTTGGTTCTCGATAATGCAAGTTTCTTCCGCAGGGTCTTTGGTGTGGTCTCGTAATGGTGATCGTGGTTAACAATATGTTTTGCAGTGGCGGAGGTTGTTGGTTGCCCATTGTGCTTCGGTGTAGTTGGTAGTACCGGGATTGGTCTTTCCATTGGAACGGATGGAGGGATTTCCATTGGAACAGCTGCAGGAACTGGCTCTATTGGATGTGATGCCTCCATAGATTCACATTCCGGCTCTGTGGCTGGGACATCAGTCAAATCCCTAGTAAAGGCAAAATCAACTTTTGTGTGTCGAGCTGATACCCTTTGACTGTCTGTTCGCGCAGATTTTACAGGCGGTCCTCCTTGTGATGAATCTTGCGCCCTCTTTTCCGTCACCACAGCCATGCCTGCCATGAAGATTCTGAATTAATGGACATGATTGAAGTTTGACGTTGCAGTAATACAGTAAATATGTTTTCTTTTACCGTCAGGTATGACAGGCGAAAATATTGTTGGGACTGCATTTTTCCTGAGTCGCTGGGAGGTTCCATAACCAGAAGGACGGAAACATTTGCTTGCAAAATGATTGGAACAAAGTTGACTTGTCTCACTGGGTTTATAATTTTCTTTTCCAATTGCTGCGATCCACTTTTCTAGCAGCCTCGGATTTCGCAGAGGAAATCTAAGAGCAGATATACTATATAACTGTATGTTCAATAAAACCTACGAATATTCTGTTCTTTCATGCAGCAAAATGATTGATTCATTAATTTGGAATGTGAATTACTTGTGAAATGACCGCTGATCTTCATGAGTCTTCATAGCGGAACAGTATGCACACGCCGACTTGTAAGTTCCAAAGATGGTTGGAACACTTCCGGAAACTAATTTAACACCAGTCTTTGTTGTTTGAAAACATTCTTCTCGAAAGTGGTCGGAGCACAACCTCATCGTCTTGGTAGGAGTGAAATTCGAACCCAGGTTAATGTTTTTGAGCCATGATTGTAGTAGCTCAGGTTGATGTAACGGAAAGCTGTACAAAGAGAACAACAATCAATGTCATCCAGCAGGTTATTACACCCGTATTCTATACATATGAATGAATAGATACTCATAAATAATACCGATCTGTACGTGATATTCAATTTCCTGAAGAAATATCCAGCAGCATAACGCATCGTAAACAAACTAACCTAACCTAACCTAAGCAAAATAAATAAAAATTATAATCCACTTGTGTACTTACTGATGAAATGTTCTGCCCGTAGCACTCTTATCTGCTCTTTTACCACAAAAACTACAGTCCATTACCATTTTGACTTAAATAAAATTCAATTCATATAGTTAACTATACTATTCTCCCACCGATGTACTCAAACGCCGCCATATTGGGTGTCAAATTGCCACCAACCGCCAGCTTCTAATCGTCACAGCGATTTCGGCCTGTACCCTATCCAGTGTATAGTAGAGATCAGTGGTTTTGTGACTTCACCTTGGGGAGGGGGGGGGGTCCAAGCTTTGTGACTTGGTGTGACATGGGGGGAGGGGGGGTCAAAAAAGGCAGAATTCATGGTGACGTCATTTATGCACGGCCTCCAAAGATAATTCGAGCGTTTTGATAGACGTATAAATTGGTCAAGTAAGTGTATCCACTTATCACTTACCAGCGTCTGTGTTGACCAGCGGGGAATTTATAGCTGCAAAATAAAATAGGTACTTCATGACACTATTGTACTTTGTCAATATTTGACGCATGTCTTAGTAGCCATGACTTGAATATCTTCATTGGGTGACATTGTTTTCAACTTACTGCGGGACATCTGTCTCACTTCATCCGCAAGTACTGACAGTTGGTTTTGGACATTTATCACGTCATCTGAAATTTAAGTATAGAGGGCTGTGATTAAGTCGTCATTCCGCGGTGCTCGACTCGCTTGAGCTAAATTCGAACAACAAGTGAATATCTGTCATTATCGAAAATCTCTGTATCTTTAACTCACTGTTGATGGTAACCTGGGTTGGGTTGACTCCTGAAACAAAAATCAGGATATCATGACAATACTTGACGAATCTAGTGGAACCTGACATGTTGAAAATGGTTTGAACATTTCGTGTAGCATAAAATGTAGAGAATAAAATGGTTTCAAACAAAGAGCATAACGTTCAAAAAATACATTATATCTATATCGTGATGGCGTACCCATAGTTTTTATTTTTAACAATTCAATGAATCTTATCACCTGCAGAACATACGTGCTACAAAATGTTAAGTGTGCTGTTGAATATTCCTTGTGTCTAATGGCATAAGGTCGTAAGCGCCAGAAACGCGATTTTGGTGGCAAAAGGTCGTATAATTTTTTTTTTCACGCCATTCGCTCTGAAAACGGCCAAGACGTATAGATCAATTGAAATTACGAGATCGAAAAATGTAAGTGCAAAAGGTCGTTAGTTTGGCGGATACGTCATTCTTTCATTACAATTTTTAAGGAAAAATAAAAAAACAATGTAAAGGCGAAACGTCGTAAGCGCCATTTTTTTTTCATGATTTTTATTGATTTTTCCAAATAGTTGTAAAAACTCGTAAAACGCAAAGATAAATTGAAAGAACGACCATTTAAAAAAAAATCGATAAAAATTATTGGTAGTTAAAAGTAGAAGGTCGTATCCGCCCAACTTATGACCTTTTGCACTTACATTTTTCGATCTCGTAATTTCAATTGATACGTTTCGAACATTTTCAGAGCGATTGGCGTGAAAAAAAATTATATGACTTTATGCCATTACGATTGTTTCCAACTTACTACGGACAAGCCTGAAAGCAGCATCCAAAATCGCATCGACTTGGTTCTTCATTGCGTCGCATTTATAAGTAATTACGTTCACAGCACGATTGATACGGGTATCTGGAAATTAAAAGATACATCAATAATTTAGATAATTTTCAAGTGCTAATTGAGGCGCGATATTCTAGATGGGCACAATCGTCTTCAACTCACATCCACTTCTTCTTCGCAAATAGTCTATCATTCTGGATGTTACTGGGGTGACAAAATCTGAAATTGGAATACAGAGGATATGATCAAGTCGTCTTCGACTCTCACTCAGTTCTAACAACAGCGGGATGAAAATCAAGGTAGGCTTGACGTATTTTTCGAATGAGTGTCACTTACTCCGGAATTCGGCAGCAATTGCTGATTTGGTTCCTGAAAATAAAATAGGCGTATCACGACAGAGGGGAAATTCACCAATTGACACATGATATCGCACCCCTAGAACAATAGTGTAACATCTCAAAAAATCTCGATCCGAGAAAATCGCGTTTGAAGTAGAATCAGTTATAAATCAACGTGACCACATATTTTCATGGGGGACAAATTTTTTAAATAGACGAAATATTCCGCTGAAATGTACCAGGTGATAAAAAAGTAATATTATATTGCTATCTGGCTGCTGCGATCAAATTACGCCGTTTTTTTTTAGATATTAAACCAAATTTTAATTATCCTCCCGGTGCAATACCGTAACAACTAAAAAAAAATATTAAACCGTGGCGCAATACTGTAATAAGTCAAAAAATATTTTTTGACGGTAATTTTGAGATGTTACAGTATTACACCAGGGATATTCTTTTTTTTTCGAGTTGTTACAGTATTGCTCTAACAATTTTGTTTTTTTTTCGACTTGTTACTGTATTGCATCGGTTTATTGAAATTTTTCTGAGTTATTACAGTATTGCATTGAAATGGATATAGCCTTAGTCGATTTTGAGATACTACAAAATGATTTCAAAGATTTTGAGATATTACATTATTGCACCAAGTCAGACCGAAAAATTGTGACTTATTGCTCTATTACTCTAAAATATTAATAAATTTCCCGACGTTCGAAGATATTATACTATTACACCAAGAAAATTACTATTTTTTTATTTATTACAGTATTGCACCACGAAATAGTACATTTCGATACAAGGGCGAAATGTGAGGCGTTGTTAGGCCGAGTGCGATGTTTCAGCACGAACCGTAGTCGAGGCAGAGGTGTAGCGAGGCGCCGTAGGCGCCGAGCGAAGCCGGAGCCGAGACGGAGGTGAGTGCTGAATACATCGCACGAGCCTCAACGCCTCATTTTGCCCTCGTATCGAACAGTATTTTTTATTACAAATGCATGAAAAAGTTTCTTGTTTGCACGCCGTGCGCGACAAGAATCTTGTTGTGCACGCTGGAGATGCGCAAAACGAAGTGCGCAGGTCCGGCGTGTTACGTTGCCATTGACGACGTAAGCGTCAGAAAAGTGCCAGAATATACCCGCTCCGCACGGCGAAACAAGAAACTTTTTCATGCATGCGTAATAAAAATTCAGTTTTTCTTAGATATTACAGTATTGCAATGATAATGGTTAATTATTTCAAGATATTACACTGTTTCAAATAAATATTGTCCATTTAATCGTGAAATGTCTACACCGGTAGTTTCCAGTGATATTCATTTGTTAAGGGGACCCGTACAGCTTGAAATAATGAATTCCAAATGCTCCAAAAATAATTTATTTCTCAACCAAAGTTCGTTACACATAAAAAAAATCATGTTGCTCAAATCCTTGTCACGAGGTTTTAGGCACATGGTTGCTTCGATTTGACCTTATGAGGTCTCATTTGTTTCAGAAAACGAATCCTCATCGTGTGAGTTAAGATATGAATGATTTTTGGGGTATGTGGAATTCATGAGCTCAAGCCGAGGTTCAAGCTGTATACGGGTCCCCTTAACTACGGTCCGGTAGACTTGAGTTTTTTAATATACTAGTTGAATTTGAAGAATGATAGTCTTTTATTCATTACACTGTGAATGCATCCTGATTTTCATGTGGGTAATTCAACCAATCATCAACCAGGGTTAGGCACCTAAAAATCGATTTGCCTCAATTTTTTCACTCGAATTCTATGAACTAAAATTTGGTAAATCCACCAAGTTTCAGCCTAATACAGTAGAACCTCGATTATCCGAACCAATTGGGACCGGGCCTAGTTCGGATAATCGAAAATTCGGATAATCGAACAGTAATGTTAGTGCTGGTAAATATTCAAGAAATATGTCACACCCATATATCTTATGATATACATATGAAAAAATATCGACTATATGTATTCAACTGAGTTTTCCTGAAGTGAAATATAGACTACCGGTAAAAATTTCGCACCGTCGTTAAAATAGTGACATACTATGTGTGTAATAAAATATCAAAAATGCGTGCATAACCAAAAAAAAGCAAGTTGAGGTTCGGATAATAGAAGGTTCGGATAAAGCGCTCGGGGTTCGGATAACGGAGGGTTCGGATGATAGAGGTTCGGATAATCGAGGTTCTACTGTAGAACGTAATAATCTGCACGAGTAATGCGATATCCAATTTTTAGGACAACGTTTTATGCGCATTTTTATCGTATCTTCAGCATCACATTGAAAATTGGGAAAAAATACGTTTTCCGTGCGGAAAACTCTCAGGTTTTCGATTCCATTTTTTATTTTCCATCAACTCTGCTGAAACCACCTCGGACAGACATTTTTTTCACAAAAAAGAGCCATTTCTCCTTCTGCTCAATGTTTGAGCATTCTTTTGATTTTTTACTCTCAAGTTTTGAGATGGTTTTACAATTAGTAGAGTTAATGAAAAATAAAAAGTGGATTCGAAAACCTGGGAGTTTTTCACATGGAAAACGTATTTTGTCGAATTTCCGTTGTGACGCTAAAGATACGATAAAAAATACTTATAAAAATGGTATCCTTAAAATTGGATATCGCATTCCTCGTGAAGAGTACTACGTCCTATTGAGCTGAAACTGCGGCAAATCGATTTTTCAAGGGCCCAAACATTGGCTGATAATTGGTGGATGCCCAATTAAAAAAAAAAATTTGAGTTGTTACAGTATTGCACCAAGAAATTTCAATTTTTTCTAGTTGTTACAGTATTGCACCAGGAAAAATAATAATTTTCGAAATGTTACACTATTGCACCAAAATCTCATGCCAGTTTTGAGTTGTTACAGTATTGCTCTCAGCGGCTTCAATTTTGCGTCGCATCAATACTATAACTTCCTACTTTTAACAGTTATATTGCACTGAAAAAATTCCACTTTTTTTTCTCCAAATGCTTCATCATTTGACAAGTAATATTCCGCAGTAAAACGAAAATTCGGAAATTTCGGCTTGTTACACTATTGTTCTAGGGGTGCGATATAATGGCAATAAGTGAAAAAAATAATGAAATATGAAGAATCAAAATAGAAAATCTCGTTCAATTAAAACAATTTCTCGACTTCACCCTGATATGTGAAGCGGACAGTAGATCACAAAAACATTTTTAAAGGGTAAAAGTCGTCTTCAACTCACCCCGGTTACCCGCTAGGATAGAAGCTACAGCGTCTCCGAGATAGGTTCCTGCACTCGTCAAAGTAACTGAAATAGAAATAGAGAGGTCCTGAATATCAAACAGAATTATTTTCCAGAATACGGAGACAAAGATAATTCGAGCGTTTTGGTAAACGTATAAATTGGTCAAGTAAGTGTATCCACTTATCACTTACTAGCGTCTGCGGGGTTCATCTGTGAACTGCTATCTGCAAAATAAAATAGGTACATCATGACACTATTGTACTCGACACTGGGACGAGGCAGTGTCTCTAATATATATAGTCAATCACAACATCTCTTTCGAGTAAAGATTCTCCTAGCCCCTCGGTGGTCAAATTGGACAAGGCGCCGCAGTACAGATGCGGAGGTCCCGGTTCGAATCCGGGCCGGGGGAATTTTTACTCGAAAGATTTTTAATAAAAAACTGTAAATCAGTTTTTTTCGGCCTTTCTGTGGTCTGAATGCACTCGAATTGAGTGCCGTTCCTCAGTTAGAGGCATAACGAATGAAATTGGTTCGTATAGTCCGATATCATCACCATCATAACTATTGTACTTTGTCAATATTTGACGCATGCTTAGTAGCTATGACTTGAATATCTTTATTGGGTGACATTGTTTTTGTAACACATGCACGATTTCTGCGTTTTTTGTACCTATTAAGCGGGCGTAAAGTGACCCTTTTTTGACCGGCTCGAAAATGCGGGCAATAATGAATCCATTATAGCCCGCTTTTAAAAATCTGTATATACGACTGTATGTGTGTATATATAGTACATATACATACATATGTACATCCATATGTATATACATATATGTACATATATGTATATATATATACGTATATACATACATGTATGTAAATATGTATGTACACATGTACATACATATATGTAGATATACATATATAAATATACATATACATATATGTATGTACATGTGTACATACATATGTACATGTATGTATATATATGTATATAATCCTTTATTCGTACGATATTTACTATTTCCTGTTAGAAATGCAATCTAATTGTAACATAACTATGTGTTGCCGTGTCAAAAAAGGTCACCTTCGTCCCGCTTATAGGCACAAAAAATGCAGAAATCCATACATGCGTTACAAAAAATATGGTGTGCACCAAGGGCTCAGTGGGCTTTTTTACCTCGTGTGATTGCAGTACTCGTCTTCGGCTCGCTCCTGCACTCGCCTTCGGCTCGTGCCAGCTCACCTTCGACTCGTGCTAGCTCACCTTCGACTTGTACTGCAAATTCCACACTCGGTCTAAAAAAGCCCACTTCACGCCCTAGGTACACAATATACTATTTCAACTTACTGCGGGACCACTGTGTAATATCATCCGCAAGTAATGCCAGTTGGTCTTTGACACTTGCCACGTCATCTGAAATTTAAGTAAAGAGGACTGTGTAAGTACTCATATCAAGCTGGAACCGCCACATTGGAAAAATGAAATTCGACCTATGGGGTAATTAAGGGCTAATTAGAGGCTAATTGAATGCCCTATTGCCGAATTAAATGCTCCAAGGGTTTAAAGGAAAACCAGTGGCGGTGCCAGCTTGGGATAAGTTGGAACCGCCACAGCACTGAAACACAGGAACAAGGAAGAATTTTCAAAATCTGCCCGAACCAAAATTAGAGGCTCATTAAGGGCTCTGGGAATCGACGAATAGAACGTCCAATAAAACTCACCCCCGTTCGAAAACAGATTTTTTAAAAAAGACCCTGTGGCGGTGCTAGCTTGTGACATGGAGCTGCAACCACCACGACTAGAACACCGGAAAAAGTAGAAATTTTGCGAAATTGTTTATGCTCTGAGTATCTCCGAATGGAACGTCCTTTGGATATCACCCCTAGGCAGAAACGCGCCCGCCGATAAACACGCACATACAGTGTTTCTGACGAGATACCACGGATCATGACTTCGAATCCCGGTACCCTTTTTCGACCATTTGCTGACTTCATCAAATGAGTTCTCGAAAAATGTAGACTGATTTGATGAAAAAACTTAATATACGGAGGGATGAGGTAAACACGGGGTGTGTTGTTAGGCCCCTGATCTCCCGAAATTACCGTAACTCTTGGACGGAACGAGATACAGAGTTCGAAAAAGCCCCAATATCGTTGCAGAATTAAAGGCTCGCAATTCCCGGACCCCGCGAATTAAATGCTCCACACCTCGAGGGGGTGACTCACCCCCGATGGGCCCGAATCGCTGTAACGCTTGGAAAAAAATTTTCGAAAACCTGTTTTCGAGCGGGGGTGAGTTTTATTGGACGTTCTATTCGTCGATTCCTAGAGCCCTTAATGAGCCTCTAAATTTGGTTCGAGCAGATTTTGGAAATTCTTCCTTGTTCCTGTGTTTCAGTGCTGTGACGGTTCCAACTTATCCCAAGCTGGCACCGCCACTGGTTTTCGTTCAAACCCTTGGAGCATTTAATTCGGCAATAGGGCATTCAATTAGCCTCTAATTAGCCCTTAATTACCCCATAGGTCGAATTTCATTTTTCCAATGTGGCGATTCCAGCTTGATATAGGTTGATTAAGTCGTCATTCCGCGGTGCTCGACTCGCTTGAGCTAAATTCGAACAACAAGTGAATATATTTAATTATCGAGAATCTCTGTATCTTTAACTTACCGTTGATTGTGGGAGCCTTGGTTGGGTCGACTCCTGAAACAAAAATCAGCATATCATGGCAATACTTGACGAATCGAGTGGAACCTGACATTTTGAAAATGGTTTCAACATTCCGTGTAGCATAAAATGTAGAGAATAAAATGGTTCCAAACACATAGCATAACGTTATAGATTCAAACAACAAGTGAATATCTGTCATTATCGAAAATCTCTGTATCTTTAACTCACTCATGATGGTAGCCTGGGTTGGGTCGACTCCTGAAACAAAAATCAGGATGTCATGACAATACTTGACGAATCGAGTGGAACCTGACATGTTCAAAATGGTTTGAACATTCCGTGTAGTACAAAATGTAGAGAATAAAATAGTTCCAAACAAAGAGCATAACGTTCAAAAAATACATTTTATCTATATCGGGATGACGTACGCATAGTTTTTATTTTTAACGATTCAATGAATCTTACCACCTGCAGAACATACGTGCTACAAATTGTTAAGTGTGCTGTTAAATATTTCGCGTGTCTAATGGCATAAGGTCGTAAGCGCCAAAAACGCGATTTTGATGGCAAAAGGACGTATAATTTTTTTTTCACGCCATTCGCTCTGAAAACGGCCAAAACGTATAGATCAATTCAAATTACGAGATCGAAAAATGTAATTGCAAAAGGTCGTAAGTTGAGCGGATACGTCGTTCTTTCGTTACAATTTTCAAGGAAAAATAAAAAACGTAAAGACAAAACGTCGTAAGCGCCATTTTTTTCATGATTTTTAATGACTTCCAAATAGTTGTAAAAACTCGTGAAACGCAAACAAAAATCGAAATCGACGTCGTTTCGAAAAATTCGATAAAAGAAATCGCAGTTAAAAGCAGAAGGTCGTATCCGCCCAACTTACGACCTTTTGCACTTACATTTTTCGATCTCGTAATTTCAATTGATACGTTTCGAACATTTTCAGAGCGATTGGGGTGAAAAAAAAATTATACGACTTTATGCCATTACGATTGTTTCCAACTTACTATGAACAAGCCTGAAAGCAGCATCCAAAATCGCATCGACTTGGTTCTTCATTGCGTCGCATTTATTATTAATTCTGGACACACCACGACTGATACGCTCGTTGGTATCTGGAAATTAAAAGATACCTCAATAATGTAGACAATTTTCAAGTCCTAATTTAAGCGCGATATTCTAGATGGGCACAATCGTCTTCAACTCACATCCACTTTTTCGCAAATAGTTTATCATTCTGGATGTTACTGGGGTGATAAAATCTGAAATTGGAATACAGAGGTTATGATCAAGTCGTCTTCGACTCTCACTCAGTTCTAACAACAGCTGGATGAAAATCAAGCTAGGCTTGATGTATTTTTCGAATGAGTGTCACTTACTCCAGAATTCGGTAGCAATTGCTGATTTGTTTCCTGAAAATAAAATAGGCGTATCATGACAGAGGGGAAATTCACCAATTGACGCAAGATAATGGCAATAAGTGAAAAAAATAATGAAATATGAAGAATCAAAATAGAAAATCTCGGTCAATTAAAACAATTTCTCGACTTCACCCTGATATGTGAAGCGAACAGTAGATCACAAAAACATTTTTAAAGGGTAAAAGTCGTCTCCAACTCACCCCGGTTACCCGCTAGGATAGAAGCTACAGCGTCTGCGAGATAGGTTCCTGCACTCGTCAAAGTAACTGAAATAGAAATACAGAGGTCCTGAATATCAAACGGAATGATTTTTCCAGAATACGGAGACAAAGATAATTCGAGCGTTTTGGTAGACGTATAAATTGGTCAAGTAAGTGTATCCACTTATGACTTACCAGCGTCTGCGGGGTTCAGCTGGGGATGGCTAGCTGCAAAATAAAATTGGTACATCATGATACATCACATCATCATACATCACACTATTGTACTTTGTCAATATTTGACGCATGCTTAGTAGCTATGACTTGAATATCTTCATTGGGTGACATTGTTTCAAACTTACTGCGGGACCACTGTGTAACATCATCCGCAAGTAATGTCAGTTGTTCTCTGACATTTTTCACTTGATCTGAAATTTAAGTAAAGAGGACTGTGATTAAGTCGTCATTCCGCGGTGCTCGACTCGCTTAAGCTAAATTCGAACAACAAGTGAATATCTGTCATTATCGAAAATATCTGTATCTTTAACTCACCTTTGAGTCTTTTCGCCGCGACTGGATCGACTCCTGAAACAAAAATCAGGATGTAATGACAATACTTGACGAATCGAGTGGAACCTGACATGTTGAAAATGGTTTGAACATTCCGTGTCGCATAAAATGTAGAGAATAAAATGATTCCAAAAAAAGAGCGTAACGTTCAAAAAACACATTTTATCTATATCGTGACGACGTACGAATAGTTTTTATTTTTAACGATTCAATGAATCTTACCACCTACAGAACATACGTGCTACAAAATGTTAAGTGTGCTGTTAAATATTTCGTGACACAACAATTCAAATGTTGATTGCTCTTGATATACATGAGTTCGATGAATGGTCGATTTTCCACTTCGGTACCATTTTACGGTTTTAAATTTTACTTTTTGTGATACGCGAATGTAGGTATAACAAAATAAGTATGCTGTTGAATATTTCGGGACACAATACTTGAAAAATTGATTGCTTTCGATATACGTCCATGAGTTCCAGTCTGGCTGTTGAAATTGAAATCAATAATTCAAATATTCTCAGTTTGAATATTGTATCCTTGTTGTATTCAGAATATTTTACGCCTTGATGCAAAAATATTTCTACTTTTATCTACAGAACAGCTTTTTTTCACGTGTTGATGATGTGTGTGAATGATTGCAATGCTGACGTGGAAGCTATCGAACCACTTGACTCTCAATTATTTTTTTTTGTACGTTATTCTCACTTATATGTATGTATTTTCTAGTGTACTTGATTGAAATAAGTATAAGTGAGGTTTCATTGTATTGGAAAATAGAACGTTCGAGCATGTGCTATTGGTCTGTAACTTACCGCTGCAGTTGGCAACACCCACGCACACCAATGAGGCGACAAGAAGACAGAAGATCTTGTTCATGTTAAAGGTAGCCACTTACTTCGTTAGAAATAGGTTTCTGGTTAGAATTCGTCCGATCCGTCGTATTTATACAGAACAGAGAGACCCCACCCCCTACCACGTCGATAACTTAACGTAGGCGATGAACAAAACATTGGTAACGTATGTCGCGTGTCTAATGACATAAGGACGTAAGCGCCATTATACGACGTTTTGCTGAAAACGTTCGAAACGTATCAATTGAAATCACGAGATTCAAAAATGTAAGTGCAAAAGGTCGTAAGTTGGGCGGATACGACCTTCTGCTTTTAACTGCGATTTCTATTATCGAATTTTTCGAAACGACGTCGATTTCGATTTTTCTTTGCGTTTTACGAGTTTTTACAGCTATTTGAAAAAATCGTGGGAAATAAAAAAAAAATCCAAATGGCGCTCACGACCTTCTGCTTTTAACTACCAATATTTTTTATCGAATTTTTTTAAATGGTCGTTCTTTCAATTTATCTTTGCGTTTCACGAGTTTTTACAGCTATCCGTATTTTTCCGTATTTATCCGTATATAGAAAGTAGATGGGATTTAATCGCATTTCGAGACAGACTGCCCACTTCATGGGAGTCCCGATTGTTGGCTTTTCTTTAGTGTCATCTTTTTCATCAAATTTTGTTGGCAAGTTCATGCGTCAAATTTTGTTGCCAGGTTCATGCGTGAAAGGTTATAGTTTGAATCTGACAGCTTTGTTTGCTGAAAAGGTTATAGTTCCAATCTGACAGCTTTGTAATTCCATGTTATTTTTAAGTTTTTAATTAGTCTGAGAGGCATATCCGATTGCCGCGATCGTTGAGAGATTCTTTTCAGTTGCTAACAATAAGTTTTGTCGAGCTGTTCGTCCCCGTGTGTAACTGCTGCGTTTCACGTAACTATAAGCTGTTGCTCGAGGGTTGTAGCTGTATTTTCAGGAAACTTTTCTGGTGAAAAAGTTATATATTGGGTAATTTTTGAATACGACAAAAAGAGAACATATATTACATATCTTAGTCCGTTTTACCACGTAAAGACAACTGGTTGAAATTAAAAAAATGGGGGAAAATACAAATCAGGAAAAACAGATGAATCCGGAGCTTGCGAAATATATTTTACGAAGAGAGAATGAAAATCATTTTTTTATCAAAACGATACGAGGGTCAATCAAACAAGGAAACAAGATATTTTTTGACTACAGTCGGGGAAGACAATGCACAGCTAAACGCTGCTACAGCGGTGTTAATGTTTTCGTAAATATGTATAACGAATCCACTATATTGGAAAAATCGAAGTATTGACGACCTTCTTAAAATAGTAGATAAACTGTATATCAGTAGCAGGCTCGCACGTCATGAAGTTTATACGATCACAATAAGTCCAGAATACTGATTGTTTGTTATTAATTCAATAAGTCGTGAGTTAGAATTCGGAGACATAATGTTTGCATGGCCATCGATTTGACGATAACAGTGAGATTGGTGTGCCTAATTTAAAAGGCGCGTTAGTTCATTTATTCGCGAGTTTCATGTGTGGTATACCAACGATGAACAGAATATCAGTAGCAATTTGAAGACTTGATAATCACATTTGACTCACATCCGAGAGATAATTTCGCGAAAGCGTGTTTTGACGGAAAAGCTTGCTTAGTATTGGTTGATTCAATACAATCAGTATGCTTATTATCGAATAACAGTATTCCTGAAAGTAATCAACGTTTCGGTGAGCAATATGATTCGACGCCAGTCAGCAATACTATGAATGAAAATAATGGTACAGAATCAATTAAAAGCGGCAAATCAAGTTGTTTTGAATATATCACAAAGCCAGATTTGAAAGAAGGCCGTTCGATCAAAAATTACGTCACAAGTTCAAATATCGATGTGGAAAGTCAGCGAACAATATAGGAGAAATATGACTTGCTGAAAGAGGAGAAAAAAAGTTTCTCGACAACAATATCGTCAAAGAGGAAAAAAATGATTCGTTACAGAACAAAACAGAGTAATAAATTCATCACAAAACAGGGTGAATATTGGGATTGAGAATTTCAAATACGGAAAATGATTTTACAGATTCGACACCAATTGTTCAAAGTTCAGAGAAAGACAGAAGTAACATTGCTCTTTTAAAGGACAACGACAAGTTAGATAACATAACATTAGATAAGATAAGATAAGAGATAAGATAACATTGAGCCTTTTCTTGATTCAAATTGCGAAAAATTAGGTACATTAATGAAGTTAATGAATGTTTCGTGCACTAAATGTGGTGCTAAACATTTCAGAGGTGAAGAAGGCAGTCGAACAAACTATCATTCGAAGACTGTTGCTCACGGAGAAGAATATCTAGACAATTTACCAAACCCTCTTCGTGAATTAGAAGAACTATTCGACGGTACACATATTAATTCAAATGATTCGTTCGAACGTATTCGGTACTATAATAACTCCTAATCTTTTGCATCTTTTAATGCTAACTTAGTAAACTTGCGAAAATAGCATGACATAATAATTGAATGAATAATCCTCAGGAATAAAAAACCATCAACAATCAAAAAGAGCGCGCGAAGCGCGCTATAAATCTAGTATATTTTAAAAAATCAAGAAAAGTAAAAAAAAAATCAAAATGGCGCTTACGACCTTCTGCTTTTAACTACCAATATTTTTTATCGAATTTTTTTTAAATGGTCGTTCTTTCAATTTATATTTACGTTTTACGAATTTTTACAACTATTTGGAAAAATCATTAAAAATCATGAAAAAAAATGGCGCTTACGACGTTTTGCCTTTACGTTGTTTTTTATTTTTCCTTAAAAATTGTAATGAAAGAACGACGTATCCGCCCAACTTACGACCTTTTGCACTTACATTTTTCGATCTCGTAATTTCAATTGATCTATACGTTTTGGCCGTTTTCGGAGCGAATGGCGTGAAAAAAAAAAATTATACGACCTTTTGCCAACAAAATCGCGTTTTTGGCGCTACGACCTTATGCCATTAGACACGCGATGTAACAAAGTTTGCACAAGTTTTCCGAAATATCTTTCAGCACACGGGATTATGGTATAATAACTATTTTCGGATAATCAGTAACTAATTATCTGTATCGTAATATTCCTCACGGTATTTTGTATTTAAATATGGTTAGCGAGCGACGTTTGAAAACGTCATTGGCACAGCCTCGGAATAAGAATGGTATGCCTTGCAAATTTCATCCAAATCGGTTTAGCGGTCCGAGCGGAATCAAACTTTTCATGCAGGTGTTGCAAATAAAAGAACCTTTTCACATGTCACGTGACTCGGAAGGAAAAAGTAATCGTTATTATAAGGGCCTCTGAATGTCAAAGATTCTTCTGTATTCGGAATCTGTGTATATTGGGAAATGGGAAATTTATACGATACAGCGAATTCATATTTTCGAAATTGATTTTTATTGCTCACAATCTTATGCAGCTTTACATTATTCTCACTGGTATATACATATTCAGTAATCAATTGGAAGACGTGCTGGAAGAAAGTGGTAGTCTCTCGTCCAGGAGATCATTCACGTTCTTCCACAAAAAGTTATTCAGATTAGCACAAGCGGTTCCGAATATTCCGCTCCGCGATAGCTGCTAAGAAGTGGCCTGCGAATAGATTCACCAAAATTAGTGAATAAATATATTCAGCATCTTCGTATCAGTGCAGATACTGTCGATGACACTCACCAATAGTCTCTTCCGCTGCTTCGGTTCAGCTGGACTGGCATGGGATTTATGATTATCCAGATCCAGATCCACCTGCGGAAGTGAAATTACGATTCAATGGCAATTACCAGAACACATTGAAAGTATAATTTAAGAAATCATCATATTTTAGTTGATGTTGGAAATAATATAAAAAGTCAAAATATTCAGGATCGTAGTTTAGCAGTACTAAAGTGGTGGTACAATTGAAATTGCAGGGATCGAATGTTGAGTATCAAATACGTTTGCCTAACTGGAGGCTAAGGAAATAGATCAATTTATGAAAGCCTAATTGGAATTTGGTTTGTAGCAAACGATAGATCTCAGTATGACAATTATATTTCTAATGGTACGATTGTTTCCAACTTACTAGCGGCAAGCTGGGAAGCATCATGCAAAATTGCAACGACTTTGTTCCTGATTTCGTTGAATTCTTGATTAATTCTGGCCACAGCACCTCTGATCTCATCGATGGTATCTGGAAATTAAAAGATACCTCAATAATTTAGAGGCGCGATATTCTAGATGGGCACAATCGTCTTCAACTCACGTCCGACTGTCGGTCCAGGTCTTTCCGTATGGGTTATCATTCTGTCTTTTACTGGTTCGACAGATTCTGAAATTGGAATATAGAGGTTATGATCAAGTCGTCTCCGACTCTCACTCAGTTCTAACAACAGCTGGATGAAAATCAAGCTAGGCTTCATGTATTTTTCGAATGAGTGTCACTTACCCCAGAATCCGGTAGCAATTGCTAATTTCTCAGCTTCTGAAACTAAAATAGGCGTATCAGGACAGAGTGGAAGTTCACCAATTGACGCATGATCTAATGGCAACAAGTGAAAAAAATAATGAAATATGACGAATCAAAATAGAAAATCTCGGTCAATTGAAACAATTTCTCGACTTCACTCTGATATGTGAAGCGAACAGTAGATCACAAAAACATTTTTAAAGGGTAAAAGTCGTCTTCAACTCACCCCCGTTACCCCCTAGGATAGAAGTTACAGCTCTTATGAAATTGGTTCCGGCATTTTTCAAAGTATCTGAAATAGAAATAGAAAGGTCCTGAATATCAAACGGAATGATTTTCCAGAATACGGAGACAAAGATAATTCGAGCGTTTTGGTAGACGTATAAATTGGTCAAGTAAGTGCATCCACTCATCACTTACTAGCGTCTCCGGCGTTCACCTGGGGATGGCTAGCTGCAAAATAAAATAGGTACATCATGACACTATTGTACTTTGTCAATATTTGACGCATGTCTTAGTAGCTATGACTTGAATATCTTCATTGAGTGACATTGTTTTGAACTTACTGGCGGCCATCTGTCCAGCACGATTCGCAAGTCGTAGCAGTCGAATGTTGACATTTCTCGCGTCACCTGAAATTCAAGTAAAGAGGACTGTGATTTAGTCGTCATTCCGCGGTGCTCGACTCGCTTGAGCTAAATTCGAACAACAAGTGAATATCTGTCATTATCGAAAATCTCTGTATCTTTAACTCACTGTTGACGGTAACCTGGGTTGGGTTGACTCCTGAAACAAAAATCAGGATATCATGACAATACTTGACGAATCGAGTGGAACCTGACATGTTGAAAAAGGTTTGAACATTCCGTGTAGCATAAATAAAATGGTTCCAAACAAAGAGCATAACGTTTAAAAAACACATTTTATCTATATCGTGATGACGTACGCAAAGTTTTTATTTTTAACGATTCAATGAATCTTACCACCTGCAGAACACACGTGCTACAACATTTTAAGTGTGCTGTTAAATATCGCGTGTCTAATGGCATAAGGTCGTAAGCGCCAAAAACGCGATTTTGGTGGCAAAAGGTCGTATAATTTTTTTTTCACATCATTCGCTCTGAAAACGGCCAAAACGTATAGATCAATTGAAATAACGAGATCGAAAAATGTAAGTGCAAAAGGTCGTAAGTTGGGCGGGCGGATACGTCGTTCTTTCATTACAATTTTTAAGCAAAAATAAAAAACAACGTAAAGGCAAAATGTCATAAGCGCCATTTTTTTTCATGATTTTTAATGATTTTTCCAAATAATTGTAAAAACTCGTAAAACGCAAAGATAAATTGAAAGAACGACCATTTAAAAAAGTTCGATAAAAAATATTGGTAGTTAAAAGCAGAAGGTCGTGAGCGCCATTTTTATTTTTATTTATTTTTCATGATTTTTTCAAATAGCTGTAAAAACTCGTGAAACGCAAAGAAAAATCGAAATCGACGTCGTTTCGAAAAATTCGATAAAAGAAATCGTAGTTAAAATCAGAAGGTCGTATCCGCCCAACTTACGACCTTTTGCACTTACATTTTTCGAACTCGTAATTTCAATTGATCTATACGCTTCGAACGTTTTCAGAGCGATTGGCGTGTAAAAAAAAATTATACGACATCATGCCATTATACACAGCAAAACGTCGTATAATGGCGCTTACGTCCTTAAGTCAAAATATTCAGGATCGTCGTTTGGCAGTACTAAACTGGTGCAGGTGGTACAATTGAAATCAGGGATCGAATGTTGAGTATCAAATACATTTTCCTAACTGGAGGCTACACTGAGAGAAACCATGTATCATATTTCACCACATATCCCCGACAAATTACTACTTTTGATGGCAAGTTGACGTAGAGTCCAAAAACCAGGAAACGTAGTCATTTTTCAGTCAATAGTTTCTAGCAGAACTGGGATACGTTACATGCCGCTGGGAACTCAAATTACAACCCGGGATTGTAAATATCGCTACTTGTAGAAATTACAACATATTTCGTAAGTTTCCAGATGAGAGCGTGTTATTTTTACTATCTGCGACTGTAACACAGTCGATTCGCACCGCCTCGTGATACACTGTGAAAGGCGAACACACAACTTGTCGCATGCGAGATGGTAATTTTTACAACTTGAGATAGTAAAAATACGTATCGGGTATAGGAATATGGCGGACGCCCTAGCTGTCGGTCACCCGCTGCGTGGTACCGTAGCGCGCCGATAGATGGTTAGCAGTGGTTCTTGGATCTCGCGAAGAAATTTGCACCGTGTCGGCTACACTTACGTGTCACCACACAACCAGAATCATTCTCGACTTCAACGTCGTACCGCGTACGGCGGACGGAGGTCTACGGAAGCAGATGTTGTTTTGTTGTAACACTCTGACGACTTTGACGTTCTTCGAGTGTTATTTGGTGTTATGGACAAAAGCCCAAACATGCAAATTGATATTATTTGGGACATAATAGTCACACACTCACACTATTTATACCTGTGTGCCTGTGTGGTCTGACAAAAAATAAAATAAATAATATTTTGGTACATAGGTTGCCTAACCTATAACTTTTGGTTGAAAAAAAAAATAATATTGTTACTATTTATGATATTTAAATAGCTCCTATTGAATGGTCGGAATGAACCTTCATATATAGACCAGTGGAATTACAGATATCTTCCAACTGTGTACCAGAACCTAAATCCAAAATTAGCGGCAAATAAGACCGCTAACGGCGCCACCTGCGAATGGCAGCACGGTCGCGGTGAACTAACTTCATTTTACTATCTGAGATGGTAAGAATTCGGACCCCACAGTTGTACATTATACGATCGTGTTATGCTTCTTAATACGATCGGAAATAGTAAATTTTAGCCTTCAAGTTGTAAACCATACCCTTCTTGAAGAGTAATATTCACCATTAGTGAAATTTACAAGATGGATTTGTAATTTTTTGTATTGCGTGACCACACGTCCTTTTACTACCGAAAAATAGTAATTTATCGGCGATATGTGGTAAAATGTGATACATCTTTTCTCTCAGTGTGAGGAAATAGATCAATTTATGAAAGCCTAATTGGAATTTGGTTTGTAGCAAACGATAGATCTCAGTATGACAATTATATTTCTAATGGTACGATTGTTTCCAACTTACTAGCGGCAAGCTGGGAAGCATCATGCAAAATTGCAACGACTTTGTTCCTGATTTCGTTGAATTCTTGATTAATTCTGGCCACAGCACCTCTGATCTCATCGATGGTATCTGGAAATTAAAAGATACCTCAATAATTTAGACAATTTTCAAGTGCTAATTGAGGCGCGATATTCTAGATGGGCACAATCGTCTTCAACTCACGTCCGACTGTCGGTCCAGGTCTTTCCGTATGGGCTATCATTCTGTCTTTTACTGGTTCGACAGATTCTGAAATTGGAATATAGAGGTTATGATCAAGTCGTCTTCGACTCTCACTCAGTTCTAACAACAGCTGGATGAAAATCAAGCTAGGCTTCATGTATTTTTCGAATGAGTGTCACTTACCCCAGAATCCGGTAGCAATTGCTAATTTCTCAGCTTCTGAAACTAAAATAGGCGTATCATGACAGAGTGGAAGTTCACCAATTGACGCATGATCTAATGGCACCAAGTGAAAAAAATAATAAAATATGAAGAATCAAAATAGAAAATCTCGGTCAATTGAAACAATTTCTCGACTTCACTCTGATATGTGAAGCGAACAGTAGATCACAAAAACATTTTTAAAGGGTAAAAGTCGTCTTCAACTCACCCCCGTTACCCCCTAGGATAGAAGTTACAGCTCTTATGAAATTGGTTCCGGCATTTTTCAAAGTATCTGAAATAGAAATAGAAAGGTCCTGAATATCAAACGGAATGATTTTCCAGAATACGGAGACAAAGATAATTCGAGCGTTTTGGTAGACGTATAAATTGGTCAAGTAAGTGCATCCACTCATCACTTACTAGCGTCTCCGGCGTTCACCTGGGGATGGCTAGCTGCAAAATAAAATAGGTACATCATGACACTATTGTACTTTGTCAATATTTGACGCATGTCTTAGTAGCTATGCCTTGAATATCTTCATTGAGTGACATTGTTTTGAACTTACTGGCGGCCATCTGTCCAGCACGATTCGCAAGTCGTAGCAGTCGAATGTTGACATTTCTCGCGTCACCTGAAATTCAAGTAAAGAGGACTGTGATTTAGTCGTCATTCCGCGGTGCTCGACTCGCTTGAGCTAAATTCGAACAACAAGTGAATATCTGTCATTATCGAAAATCTCTGTATCTTTAACTCACTGTTGACGGTAACCTGGGTTGGGTTGACTCCTGAAACAAAAATCAGGATTTCATGACAATACTTGACGAATCGAGTGGAATCTGACATGTTGAAAATGGTTTGAACATTCCGTGTAGCATAAATAAAATGGTTCCAAACAAAGAGCATAACGTTCAAAAAACACATTTTATCTATATCGTGATGACGTACGCATACTTTTTATTTTTAACGATTCAATGAATCTTACCACCTGCAGAACACACGTGCTACAGAATGTTAAGTGTGCTGTTAAATATCGCGTGTCTAATGGCATAAGGTCGTAAGCGCCAAAAACGCGATTTTGGTGGCAAAAGGTCGTATAATTTTTTTTTCACGTCATTCGCTCTGAAAACGGCCAAAACGTATAGATCAATTGAAATAACGAGATCGAAAAATGTAAGTGCAAAAGGTCGTAAATTGGGCGGGCGGATACGTCGTTCTTTCATTACAATTTTTAAGCAAAAATAAAAAACAACGTAAAGGCAAAATGTCATAAGCGCCATTTTTTTTCATGATTTTTAATGATTTTTCGAAATAATTGTCAAAACTCGTAAAACGCAAAGATAAATTGAAAGAACGACCATTTAAAAAAGTTCGATAAAAAATATTAGTAGTTAAAAGCAGAAGGTCGTGCGCGCCATTTTTATTTTTTTATTTTCATGATTTTTTCAAATAGCTGTAAAAACTCGTAGAACGCAAAGATAAATTGAAAGAACGACCATTTAAAAAGAAATTCGATAAAAACTATTGGTAGTTAAAAGCAGAAGGTCGCGCCATTTTTATTTTTATTCATTTTTCATGATTCTTTCAAATAGCTGTAAAAACTCGTAAAACGCAAAGATAATCTGAAATAACGACCATTTAAAAATATTCGATAAGAAATATTGATAGTTACAAGTAGAAGGTCGTATCCACCATTTTTTTCTTCGTCAATTTTTCATGATTTTTCCAAATAGCTGTAAAAACTCGTGAAACGCAAAGAAAAATCGAAATTGACGTCGTTTCGAAAAATTCGATAAAAGAAATCGCAGTTAAAATCAGAAGGTCGTATCCGCCCAACTTACGACCTTTTGCACTTACATTTTTCGAACTCGTAATTTCAATTGATCTATACGCTTCGAACGTTTTCAGAGCGATTGGCGTGAAAAAAAAATTATATAAAAAAATTATACGACATTATGCCATATATAAACAGTAAAACGTCGTATAATGGCGCTTACGTCCTTATGTCATTAGACACGCGATATTTCGTGACACAACACTTCAAAAGTTGATTGCGCTTGATATACGTCCATGAGTTTGGCTGTTGGAATTGAAATCAATAATTCAAATATTCTCAGTTTGAATATTGTATCCTTGTTGTATCGAGAATATTTTACTCCTTGATGCAAAAATATTTCTACCTTTATCTACAGACCAGATTTTTTTCACCTGTTGATGATGTGTGTGAATAATTGCAATGCTGACGTGGAAGCTATCGAACCACTTGACTCTCAATTATTTTTTTTTGTACGTTATTCTCACTTATATGTATGTATTTTCTAGTGTACCCGATTGAAATAAGTATAAGTGAGGTTTCATTGTATTGGAAAATAGAACGTTCGAGCATGTGCTATTGGTCAGTAACTTACCGCTGGCAACACCGACGCACACCAATGAGGCGACAAGAAGACAGAAGATCTTGTTCATGTTGAAGGTAGCCACTTACTTCGTTAGAAA
The DNA here is from genome assembly GCA_018257835.1 of Euura lappo. NCBI lineage: Eukaryota > Metazoa > Arthropoda > Insecta > Hymenoptera > Tenthredinidae > Euura > Euura lappo. The sequence continues at coordinate 42,950 of JAEUYN010002410.1, read as the reverse complement.
TAGGTTTCTGGTTATAATTTGTCCGATCCGTCGTATTTATACAGAGCAGAGAGACCCCCTACCATTTCGATAACTTAACGTAGGCGATGAACAAAACATTGGTAACGTATGTCGCGTGTCTAATGACATAAGGACGTAAGCGCCATTATACGACGTTTTGCTGTTTATAATGGCATAAAGTCCTATAATTTTTTTTTCACGCCAATCGCTCTGAAAACGTTCGAAACGTATGAATTGAAATTACGAGATCGAAAAATGTAAGTGCAAAAGGTCTTAAGTTGGGCGGATACGACCTTCTGCTTTTAACTGCGATTTCTTTTATCGAATTTTTCGAAACGACGTCGATTTCGATTTTTCTTAGCGTTTCACGAGTTTTTACAGCTATTTGAAAAAATCATGAAAAATAAAAAAATAATAATGGCGCTCACGACCTTCTGCTTTTAACTACCAATATTTTTTATCGAATTTTTTTAAATGGTCGTTTTTTCAATTTATCTTTGCGTTTTACGAGTTTTTACAGCTATTTGAAAAAATCGTGAAAAAAAAAAAATAAAATGGCGCTCACGACCTTCTGCTTTTAACTACCAATATTTTTTATCGAATTTTTTTAAATGGTCGTTTTTTCAATTTATCTTTGCGTTTTACGAGTTTTTACAGCTATTTGAAAAAATCGTGAAAAAGAAAAAAAAATAAAAATGGCGCTCACGACCTTCTGCTTTTAACTACCAATATTTTTTGTCGAATTTTTTTAAATGGTCGTTTTTTCAATTTATCTTTGCGTTTCACGAGTTTTTACAGCTATCCGTATTTTTCCGTATTTACCTATCCGTATATAGAAAGTAGATGGGATTTAATCGCATTTCGAGACAGACTGCCCACTTCATGGGAGTCCCGATTGTTGGCTTTTCTTTAGTGTCATCTTTTTCATCAAATTTTGTTGGCAAGTTCATGCGTCAAATTTTGTTGCCAGGTTCATGCGTGAAAGGTTATAGTTTGAATCTGACAGCTTTGTAATTTCATGTCATTTTTAAGTTTCTAATTAGTCTGAGAGGCATATCCGATTGCCGCGATCGTTGAGAGATTCTTTTCAGTTGCTAACAATAAGTTTTGTCGAGCTTTTCGTCGTAACCGTGTGTAACTGCTGCGTTTCACGTAACTATAAGCTGTTGCTCGAGGGTTGTAGCTGTATTTTCAGGAAACTTTTCTGGTCGAAAAGTTATATATTGGGTAATTTTTGAATACGACAAAAAGAGAACATATATTACATATCTTAGTCCGTTTTAACACGTAAAGACAACTGGTTGAAATTAAAAAAATGGGGGAAAATACAAATCAGGAAAAACAGATGAATCCGGAGCTTGCGAAATATATTTTACGAAGAGAGAATGAAAATCATTTTTTTATCAAAACGATACGAGGGTCAATCAAACAAGGAAACAAGATATTTTTTGACTACAGTCGGGGAAGACAATGCACAGCTAAACGCTGCTACAGCGGTGTTAATGTTTTCGTAAATATGTATAACGAATCCACTATATTGGACAAGTCGAAGTATTGACGACCTTCTTAAAATAGTAGATAAACTGTATATCAGTAGCCGGCTCGCACGTCATGAAGTTTATGCGAACACAATAGATCCAGAATACTCGAAAGCATCTGATTTACAACCTAGAAACGTTGTCATTAATTCAATAAGTCGTGAGTTAGAATTCGGAGACATAATGTTTGCATGGCCATCGATTTGACGATAACAGTGAGATTGGTGTGCCCAATTTAAAAGACGCGTTAGTTAATTGATTCGCGAGTTTTATCTGTGGTATACTAACGACGAACAGAATATCAGTTATAGCAATTGGAAAACTTGATAATCACATTTGATTCACATTCGAGAGATAATTTCGCGAAACCGTGTTTTGACGGAAAAGCTTGCTTACAATTACTATTGGTTGATTCAATACAATCATTATGCTTATTATCGAATAACAGTATTTCTGAAAGTAATCAACGTTTCGGTGAGCAATATGATTTGACGCCAGTCAGTAATACTATTATTGATAATAATGGTACAGAATCAATTAAAAGCGGCAAATCAAGTTGTTTTGAATATATCACAAAGCCAGATTTGAAAAAAGGCCGTTCGATCAAAAATTTCGTCACAGGTTCAAATATCAATGTTGAAAGTCAGCGAACAATATAGGAGAAATATGACTTGCTGAAAGAGGAGAAAAAAAGTTTCTTGACAATAATATCGTCAAAGAGGAAAAAAATGATTCGTTGCAGAACAAAACAGAGTAATAAATTCATCACAAAACAGGGTGAATATTGGGATTGAGAATTTCAAATACGGAAAATGATTTTACAGATTCGACACCAATTGTTCAAAGTTCAGAGAAAGACAGAAGTAACATTGCTCTTTTAAAGGACGAAGACAGGTTAGATAACATTGAGCCTTTTCTTGATTCAAATTGCGAAAAATTAAGTACTACGACGCCCAAAAGCATCGTACAATTATTATTTCATTACTGTCAATACCAAATGATGAAAATCTCGAATTTAATTACTGAATTATGACAGAGTATTTAATTACAAAGGGAAAAGTCCTTCTGACTCAGTACCAGAAAGGAGTCGCTGTCGAGTTATTGCATATAGAAGTCCATAGAAGCTTCTGGAACGCTCGGGAGGCCTAGAACGTTCTAGAAGGAATCACGCGGGATCTAGAGAACACCGTAGAACATTGCGGATTAACGCGCTGCCGCCTATAGCACCGTCTAGGCGAAACTAGCTCTCTCAAAACTTTCAACATTTGGTTTACAATAACATTGGTTTATTCCAACATTGGTTTATTTGAACATTGGATTTCCTTTTCTTTTCAATTAGTTATTACGGGACTCCGAAAAGGACCCAGACAATTTATTTTCTTTAGAAGTATTAATTTACGATTTTTGTAAAAGTATTCTCCACGGTGATACATGAATAAAGTACGTGATTTATAATCAAAATCTACATTACTTTCCTACCACCAAAAGAATACCGTTCCGCCAACCACACACACGCGCAACTCCTTCGATTTTACAAGCGGCTGTTCCTTGCAAAATCTACACTCCTTCGATTTTGCAAGCGGCTATTGTTAACCATTGCGATTTAGCGGCTGTTCTTTGTAAAATCCACATCCACACTCATTGGTTTTGCACGCGGTTATTGTTAATCACTGCGAATTAACGGCCGTTCCTTGTAAAATCCAGACTAAACTCCCTCGGGTCTACGAGGGGTTATCGTTGGTCAATGCGAATCAACGACTGTTTCTCGTAGAATTCGAAAATCAAGATCCTCTCGATTCCACGAGCGGTCATTGCTAATCATTACGAATTGGCGGCTGTTACTCGTGGAATTCGAACCTCCTACACCCACCCGTTCCGACAATTTTAAGCCGTACGTCCACCGGCAGAACAAGTATTGTACTGCAAAAAGTGCGAAGGTACGACCCAAAACGCCCCAAAACACCGAGAAGTTCATCCACATCCAAGGAGGGGATTTTGGGACGTTACAGTACATTAATTGAGTCAATGAATGTTTCGTGCACTAAATGTGTTGCTAAACATTTCAGAGGTGAACCAGGCAGTCGAACAAACTATCATTCGAAGACTGTTGTGCTCACGGAGAAGAATATCTAGACAATTTACCAAACCCTCTTCGTGAATTAGAAGAACTATTCGACGGTACACATCCTAATTCAAATGATTCCTTCGAACGTATTCGGTACTATAATAACTCCTAATCTTTTGCATCTTTTAATGCTAACTTAGTAAACTTGCGAAAATAGCGAGGGGTGAATCACAAAGGAAATGTGGTGTACGAAGGGCCGGAAATGTCGGGAGATGTCGAGGAAATGTTGAGAAATGTCGGGGAAATGTTGGGAAATGTCGGGAATATCGGGAATATCGGGAAATATCTGTTCGCGAAATGTTGGGAAATGTCAGGAAATGTTAGGAAATGTTGGGAAATGTTAGGAAATGTCAGGAGATGTGAGGAAATGTCGGGAAATGTTGGGAGACGTCGGGAGATGTGGGGAAATGTGGGGGAGATGTGGTGTACACATTTTTGCTAGTGATTTACCCCTCGGAAAATAGTATGACATAATAATTGAATGAATAATCCTCAGGAATAAAAAACCATCAACAATCAAAAAGAGCGCGCGAAGCGCGCTATAATTCTAGTATATTTTAAAAAATCAAGAAAAGTAAAAAAAAATCAAAATGGCGCTTACGACCTTCTGCTTTTAACTACCAATATTTTGTATCGGATTTTTTTAAATGGTCGTTCATTCAATTTATCTTTGCGGTTTACGAGTTTTTACAACTATTTGGAAAAATCATGAAAAATTGAAGATAAAAAAATGGCGGATACGACCTTCTGCTTTTAATTGCGATTTCTTCTATCGAATTTTTTCAAATGGTCTTTCTTTCAATTTATCTTTGCGTTTTATGAGTTTTTACAACTATTTAGAAAAATCATTAAGAATCACGAAAAAATGGCGCTTACGACGTTTTGCCTTTACGTTGTTTTTTATTTTTCCTTAAAAATTGTAATGAAAGACCGACGTATCCGCCAAACTTATAACCTTTAGCACTTACATTTTTCGATCTCGTAATTTCAATTGATCTATACATTTTTTGTGTTTAAACATGGTTAGCGAGCGACGTTTGAAAACTTTATTGGCACAGCCTCGGAATAAGAACGGTATGCCTTGCAAATTTCATCCAAATCGGTTTAGCGGTCCGAGCGGAATCAAACTTTTCATGCAGGTGTTGCAAATAAAAAACCTTTTCACATGTCACGTGACTCGGAAGGAAAAAGTAATCATTTTTATAAGGGCCTCCGAATGTCTTTATTCTTTTGTATTCGGAATCTGTGTATATTGGGAAATGGAAAATTTATACGATACAGCGAATGAGTATTTTCGAAATTGATTTTTATTGCTCACAATCTTATGCAGCTTTACATTATTCTCACTGGTATACATATACATATTCAGTAATCAATTGGAAGACGTGCTGGAAGAAAGTGGTAGTCTCTCGTCCAGCAGATGATTTACGTTCTTCCACAAAATGTTCTTTAGATTAGCACAAGCAGTTCCGAATATTCCGCTCCGCGATAGCTGCTAAGAAGTGTCCTGCGAATAGATTGACAGAAATTAGTGAATAAATATATTCAGCATCTTCGTATCAGGTGCAGATACTGTCGATGACACTCACCAATAGTCTCTTCCGCTGCTTTGGTTCAGCTGGACTGGCATGGGCTTTATGATTATCCAGATCCAGATCCAGATGGAGATCTGGATCCAGATCCACCTGAGAAAGTGAAATTACGATTCAATGGCAATTACCAGAACACATTGAAAGTATAATTTAAGAAATCATCATATTTTAGTTGATGTTGGAAATAATATAAAAAGTCAAAATATTCAGGATCGTAGTTTAGCAGTACTAAACTGGTGCAGGTGGTACAATTGAAATCAGGGATCGTATGTTGAGTATCAAATACGTTTGCCTAACTGGAGGCTAAGAAAATAGATCAATTCATGAAAGCCTAATTGGAATTTGGTTTGTAGCAAACGATAGATCTCAGTATGACAATTATATTTCTAATGGTACGATTGTTTCCAACTTACTAGAGGCAACCGCGATAGCAGCATCCAAAGTCTCATCGACTTCGGTCTTGATTGCGTCGAATGAGCTCATAATTCTGGACACAGCATCTCTGATCTGATCGTCTCTATCTGGAAATTAAGGGCATGCTGGACTCAGTATTTCCGTATTTAAAAAATGATGAAGCCCGATATGAACGGGGGGGTGTTTAATGGGTTCCTTAGACGATTTGTAATCAAATTGGTAGCTGCATGAACGTGTATCTCACCAAAATCGAGTAAAATAAGCCTTTTTTGTGTTGCGAAGCGTGAGACCGTCACTTGTTTTCACTCATATCACCGACTACGTATCTCAAAGGTGGAAACGGGCTATGTAGCGAACTCATAAATATAATTCCACTCACATATATCGCAAAACTTGTTCATTTCACTCAACGATGAAGCCTGAGAATTGTTTCCAGAAAAAGACTGAAATTCTCGGTATAAAGCATCCATGTTGGATCGTTTCGCGTTGCGAGTCGGCCCGAGCAGCGCTTGCCAACCTTCGTCTCGCGGTCCTGCGTTTCACGAACCGCCGTTCCTTGTTCAGCGCTATGACAGCTGAGCGGGAATTCAAACGGAAATAATTCGGAATAATAATCGTTATAACAAATGTAAGGTATGTATAAGTCGTAAAAATTTGTAAATTAGTCTAATTGTAAGTAGTAATGTATTCGATGAAGTTATGGAGACGGAAACCATGTAACCCCGAGGGGAACAATAAATAAACATACATAAACATACATAAACATACATAAACATACATAATAATTATAATAATGCATTGTTATTATTATCATTATTATTATTATTATTATTATTATTATTATTATTATTATTATTATTATTATCATCATTATAATTACAATTTCCGAAATAATAATCATAACAATTATTATAATAATTATTATTATTATTATCATTGAAAAAAATTTACTCGAAAGTGGTGTGAATGAAAATGAAAACGTATGCGCCATTTTTTTTTTTTTTGTATCAACACTGAAATCCTGTGGAACGCACAGAATAATCAAAATTCCGATTCTTTTGAGAGATTTTCAAGTTTCAGCATAAAAAAAACTAGATAAGGCAGAGGTGTAAAGTCGTATACGCCCTTTATTTTTATTTTTTTTTTTATCTTGAAAATGTTGTGAAAATCGGAATTTCAATTCTTCTATGCGTTGCACAGGACAAGAGTATTTGTGAAAAAAATGGCGTACTACGACTATACGACTTTATACCGTTGCCCTGTCAATGTTTTTTTTTTTTTTGAATTTTGAATTTTGAATTTTGAAAATTTCACATAAAGAACTCTGAAATCAGACTTTTTTATGCGTTTCACAGGATTTTAGAGTTTTTGTAGAAAAAGAAAAAAAAATGGCGCATACGTTTTCATTTCCATTTACAAATTTCACCACTTGCGAGTAAATTTTTGGCAATGATAATAATAATTATTATCATATCGTTATTATCATAATAATAATTATTATTATCATAATATTATGATAATAATTGTGATTATTATCACCATCATCATCGTTATCGTCATCGTCGTCGTCATCGTCATCGTCATCGTCATCGCCATCGTCATCGCCATCGTCATCGTCATCGTCATCGTCATCGCCGTCGTCCTCGTCGTCGTCCTCGTCCTCGTCCTCGTCCTCGTACTCGTCCTCGTCCTCGTCCTCGTCCTCGTCATCGTCATCGTCATCGTCATCGTCATCGTCATCGTCATCGTCATCATCATCATTATTACGGAAAAAATTGAAATTCCGATTTTCACAACATTTTCAAGATAAAAAAAAAAATAAAAATACGACTCTATACCTCTGCCTTGTCCAGTTTTTTTATGCTGAAACTTGAAAATCTCTCAAAAGAATCGGAATTTTGATTATTCTGTGCGTTTCATAGGATTTCAGTGTTGGTAGAAAAAAAAATGGCGCATACGTTTTCATTTTCATTCACAAATTTCACCACTTTCGAGTAAATTTTTTACAATGATAATAATAATAATTATCATATTGTTATTATCATAATAATAATAATTATCATAATATTATGATAATAATTGTTATTATTATTATTATTATTATTATCGTCATCATCATCATTATCGTCGTCATCATCATCATCATCATCATCATCATCATCATTATTATTACGGAAAAAATTGAAATTCCGATTTTCACAACATTTTCAAGATAAAAAAAAAAATAAAAATAAAGGGCGTATACGACTTTACACCTCTGCCTTATCTAGTTTTTTTATGCTGAAACTTGAAAATGTCTCAAAAGAATCGGAATTTTGATTATTCTGTGCGTTTCACAGGATTTCAGTGTTAGTACAAAAAAAATTAAAAAAATGGCGCATACGTTTTCATTTTCATTCACACCACTTTCGAGTAAATTTTTTTCAATGATAATAATAATAATTATTATTATAATAATTGTTATGATTATTATTTCGGAAATTGTAATTATAATGATGACAATAATAATAATAATAATAATAATAATAATAATAATAATAATAATAATAATAATAATAATGATAATAATAACAATGCATTATTATAATTATTATGTATGTTTATGTATGTTTATGTATGTTTATGTATGTTTATGTATGTTTATTTATTGTTCCCCTCGGGGTTACATGGTTTCCGTCTCCATAACTTCATCGAATACATTACTACTTACAATTAGACTAATTTACAAATTTTTACGACTTATACATACCTTACATTTGTTATACCGATTATTATTCCGAATTATTTCCGTTTGAATTCCCGCTCAGCTGTCATAGCGCTGAACAAGGAACGGCGGTTCGTGAAACGCAGGACCGCGAGACGAAGGTTGGCAAGCGCTGCTCGGGCCGACTCGCAACGCGAAACGATCCAACATGGATGCTTTATACCGAGAATTTCAGTCTTTTTCTGGAAACAATTCTCAGGCTTCATCGTTGAGTGAAATGAACAAGTTTTGCGATATATGTTAGTGGAATTATATTTATGAGTTCGCTACATAGCCCGTTTCCACCTTTGAGATACGTAGTCGGTGATATGAGTGAAAACAAGTGACGGTCTCACGCTTCGCAACACAAAAAAGGCTTATTTTACTCGATTTTGGTGAGATACACGTTCATGCAGCTACCAATTTGATTACAAATCGTCTAAGGAACCCATTAAACACCCCCCCGTTCATATCGGGCTTCATCATTTTTTAAATACGGAAATACTGAGTCCAGCATGCCCTTAAAAGATACCTCAATAGTTTAGACAATTTTCGAGTGCTAATTGATGCGCGATATTCTAGATGGGCACAATCGCCTTCAACTCACATCTTCCTTTCTTTTCAGTTTGTTGCGCATGGTCTATCATTCTGATTTGTACTGCCGTGACAGAACCTGAAATTGGAATACAGAGGTTATGATCAAGTCGTCTTCGACTCTCACACAGTTCTAACAACAGCTAGATGAAAATCAAGCTAGGCTTGATGTATTTTTCGAATGAATGTCACTTACTCCGGAATTTGGCAGCAATTGCTGATTTGTTTCCTGAAAATAAAATAGGCGTATCATGACAGAGTGGAAATTCACCAATTGACGCATGATATAATGGCAAGAAGTGAAAAAACGAATGAAATATGAAGAATCAAAATAAAAAATCTCCGCCAATTAAAACAATTTCTCAACTTCACCGTGATATATGAAGCGAACAGATCACAAAAACTTTTTTTTCAAGGGTAAAAGTCGTCTTTAACTCACCCCCGTTACGCCCTAGGATAGAAGCTACAGCGCTTGCGAAATAGGTTCCGGCACTCTTCAAAGGAACTGAAATAGAAATAGAGAGGTCCCGAATATCAAACGGAATGATTTTCCAGAATACGGAGACAAGGGGCCGTCCATAAATGACATTACCACTCAAGGGCGGGGGGGGGTCACGCTAATGTGACGTCACATTTCGAAATTTAAATTTTTCTTCAATATTCAGTCAAAAAACCCTGTCTCAAATTTGAAAAGCCCGCCCGAGGGGGGGTATGTGAAAGTTTTGTGACGTCACCTTGGGGAGGGGGGGGGGTCCAAGCTTTGTGACTTGGTGTGACATGGGGGGAGGGGGGGTCAAAAAAGGCAGAATTCATGGTGACGTCATTTATGCACGGCCCCCAAAGATAATTCGAGCGTTTTGATAGACGTATAAATTGGTCAAGTAAGTGTATCCACTTATCACTTACCAGCGTCTGTGTTGACCAGCGGGGAATTTATAGCTGCAAAATAAAATAGGTACTTCATGACACTATTGTACTTTGTCAATATTTGACGCATGTCTTAGTAGCTATGACTTGAATATCTTCATTGGGTGACATTGTTTTCAACTTACTGCGGGACATCTGTCTAACTTCATCCGCAAGTACTGACAGTTGGTTTTGGACATTTATCACGTCATCTGAAATTTAAGTAAAGAGGACTGTGATTAAGTCGTCATTCCGCGGTGCTCGACTCGCTTGAGCTAAATTCGAACAACAAGTGAATATCTGTCATTATCGAAAATCTCTGTATCTTTAACTCACTGTTGATGGTAACCTGGGTTGGGTTGACTCCTGAAACAAAAATCAGGATATCATGACAATACTTGACGAATCGAGTGGAACCTGACATGTTGAAAATGGTTTGAACATTCCGTGTAGCATAAAATGTAGAGAATAAAATGGTTCCAAACAAAGAGCATAACGTTCAAAAAATACATTATATCTATATCGTGATGGCGTACCCATAGTTTTTATTTTTAACGATTCAATGAATCTTACCACCTGCAGAACATACGTGCTACAAAATGTTAAGTGTGCTGGTAAATATTCCTTGTGTCTAATGGCATAAGGTCGTAAGCGCCAGAAACGCGATTTTGTTGGCAAAAGGTCGTATAATTTTTTTTTTCACGCCATTCGCTGTGAAAACGGCCAAGACGTATAGATCAATTGAAATTACGAGATCGAAAAATGTAAGTGCAAAAGGTCGTCAGTTTGGCGGATACGTCATTCTTTCATTACAATTTTTAAGGAAAAATAAAAAACAATGTAAAGGCGAAACGTCGTAGGCGCCATTTTTTTTCATGATTTTTATTGATTTTTCCAAATAGTTGTAAAAACACGTAGAACGCAAAGATAAATTGAAAGAACGACCATTTAAAAAAAATTCGATAAAAAATATTGGTAGTTAAAAGCAGAAAGTCGTATCCGCCCAACTTACGACCTTTTGCAGTTACATTTTTCGATCTCGTAATTTCAATTGATACGTTTCGAACATTTTCAGAGCGATTGGCGTGAAAAAAAAATTATATGACTTTATGCCATTACGATTGTTTCCAACTTACTACGGACAAGCCTGAAAGCAGCATCCAAAATCGCATCGACTTGGTTCTTCATTGCGTCGCATATATTATTAATTCCGTTCACACCACTACCGATACGCTTGTTGTTATCTGGAAATTAAAAGATACATCAATAATTTAGATAATTTTCAAGTGCTAATTGAGGCGCGATATTCTAGATGGGCACAATCGTCTTCAACTCACATCCACTTCTTCTTCGCAAATAGTCTATCATTCTGGATGTTACTGGGGTGACAAAATCTGAAATTGGAATACAGAGGATATGATCAAGTCGTCTTCGACTCTCACTCAGTTCTAACAACAGCGGGATGAAAATCAAGGTAGGCTTGATGTATTTTTCGAATGAGTGTCACTTACTCCGGAATTCGGTAGCAATTGCTGATTTGGTTCCTGAAAATAAAATAGGCGTATCACGACAGAGTGGAAATTCACCAATTGACGCAAGATAATGGCAATAAGTGAAAAAAATAATGAAATATGAAGAATCAAAATAGAAAATCTCGTTCAATTAAAACAATTTCTCGACTTCACCCTGATATGTGAAGCGAACAGTAGATCACAAAAACATTTTTAAAGGGTAAAAGTCGTCTTCAACTCACCCCGGTTACCCGCTAGTATAGAAGCTACAGCGTCTCCGAGATAGGTTCCTGCACTCGTCAAAGTAACTGAAATAGAAATAGAGAGGTCCTGAATATCAAACAGAATTATTTTCCAGAATACGGAGACAAAGATAATTCGAGCGTTTTGGTAAACGTATAAATTGGTCAAGTAAGTGTATCCACTTATCACTTACTAGCGTCTGCGGGGTTCATCTGGGAACTGCTATCTGCAAAATAAAATAGGTACATCATGACACTATTGTACTTTGTCAATATTTGACGCATGCTTAGTAGCTATGACTTGAATATCTTCATTGGGTGACATTGTTTTTGTAACACATGCACGATTTCTGCGTTTTTTGTACCTATTAAGCGGGCGTAAAGTGACCCTTTTTTGACCGGATCGAAAAAGCGGGCAATAATGAATTCATTATTGCCCGGTTTTTCAATAAGCGGGCTATAATGAATCCATTATAGTCCGCTTTTAAAAAACTGTATATACGACTGTATGTGTGTATATATAGTACATATACATACATATGTACATACATATGTATATACATATACTGTGAGTAAACGTGGATACGGGCCACTCGGTTTGGCAAAGATGGCGGCGGCGTGAGTGTTGACAGCCAGTGGTTCTCGGGATTCGGACCCGCACAGAGAGGGATTTCAACCATGCCTCGTTCAAGCTAACTTGGTTTTGGTTGAACGCGCGAAAGAAGCGCGATTCAAATTTTTTGGTTAAATTGAGGTTAAGAGCAGTGTTGTGCAGCTGCAAATTACGTAGTGTAATTCATTACATTCAACAATAATAAATTACAATTGTAATTTACAACAATAATAAATTACAATTGTAATTGTATTTTACAAGAATAATAAATTACATTTATAACAATAATGAATTACAATAGTACGCTCAACACTGGAGGAAAAATGTTTTGATGTTTATGAACCATCAAAAATCATCAGAGAGACTGAATTCTTTCGCCTTGGTTCTACCGAGACTAGATTCTTCGCCTTGAGTCTGGCCGCAGACCAGATTCTGCGCCTCAAGCCAACGGAAAGTGAATTCTCTGGCGACGCCTTGGGTCTACGGAGACTAAGTTCTTCGCCTCGAGTCTCCGGTGAGTGAATTCTCTGACGACGCCTTGGGTCTACGGAGACTAGATTCTTCGCCTTAGGTCTACGGGGACTAGATTCTTCGTCTCAAGCCGACGGAAGGTGACTTCTTCTTTGACGGAGACTAGATTCTTCGTCTTGAGTCTCCGGAGAGCACTTTCTCTGACAACGCCTTGGTTCTTCGCCTCAGGTCTACGGAGACTAGATTCTTCGTAGACCTAAGGCGAAGAATCTAGTCTCCATAGACCCAATGCGTCGTCAGAGAATTCACTCTCCGGAGACTCAAGGCGAAGAATCTAGTGTCCGTCAGAGAAAAAGTCACCCTCCGTCGGCTTCAGACGAAGAATCTAGTCTCCGTAGACCTAAGGCGTCGTCAGAGAATTCAGTCTCCGGAGACTTAAGGCAAAGAATCTAGTCTCCGTCAAGGAAGAAGTCACCTTCCGTCGGCTTGAGACGAAGAATCTAGTCCCCGTAGACCTGAGGCGAAGAATCTAGTCTCCGTAGACCCAAGGCGTCGTCAGAGAATTCACTCACCGGAGACTCGAGGCGAAGAATCTAGTCTCCGTCAAAGAAGAAGTCACCCTCCGTCGGCTTGAGACGAAGAATTTAGTCTCCGTAGACCCAAGGCGTCGCCAGAGAATTCACTTTCCGTTGGCTTGAGGCGCAGAATCTGGTCTGCGTCCACCCAAAGCGTCGACGGAGAATTCTCTCTCGGTAGACTCAAGGCGAAGAATCTAGTCTCGGTAGAACCAAGGCGAAAGAATTCAGTCTCTCTGATCATTTTTGATGGTTCATAAACATCAGAACATTTTTCCTCCAGTGTTGAGCGTACAATTGTAATTCATTATTGTTATAAATGTAATTTATTATTGTTGTAAAATACAATTACAATTGTAATTTATTATTGTTGTAAATTACAATTGTAATTTATTATTGTTGAATGTAATGAATTACACTACGTAATTTGCAGCTGCCCAACACTGCTCTTTTTTTTTTTTTTAACCAACAGATACGGCTACGCCACGTTCCGAACACTGCTCTTAACCTCAATTTAACCAAAAAATTTGAATCGCGCTTCTTTCGCGCGTTCAACCAAAACCAAGTTAGCTTGAACGAGGCATGGTTGAAATCCCTCTCTGTGCGGGTCCGAATCCCGAGAACCACTGGCTGTCTACGCTCACGCCGCCGCCATCTTTGCCAAACCGAGTGGCCCGTATCCACGTTTACTCACAGTATGTATATATATACGTATATACATACATGTATGTACATATGTATGTACACATGTACATACATATATGTAGATATATGTATATATATATACGTATATACATATATGTATATACATATATGTATATATATGTATACTAGGGGGGCTCCGCCCCCCTGCGCGCTTCGCGCGCCAACCCCCCGTTCGGTGTTTATATTTGTGGTCATTTTTTTATTTATTCATGTAGAAAGTAATATAGTTTTTTGTTAAGGAAGTACCTCTACGACAGTCTCAATAAAATTTAGTTCAAGTTCGCGTAATCAGTCAGTGCGCATAAGTTTGAATAATTTTATCCTCAAAACTTATCATTTATTTCAAAATGCGTAATATTAGCACTGAAGTGATTGAGATCGTAAATAATATTTGTGAATATAAAAAAAGTAGGACTCTTCTTCAATCTGCGGGACAACAGTTTCGGTTAGGACTGTCCGCAGACCGGCATTTGAATGGGTTAACGTAAAAGAACGCAGTTGCGCATGCGTAAGGCAAGACCGACTATGAGAGGGAATCGACGATATTTCGAACTTTCCACGTCTATATTTTCGAAAATAAACGGTAAAGAATTGTGAATTTTTCAGAGAATATCCGGGTAGTAGCCCTTTGTACCTGCGTGTTTTTTTGTGAAATTACTGACGATGGTTCCCCGAGTAGAAATTTGATAGGGCTAGCCTGATGTGCTATCAGGCCCTGATTGAGCTTTGTTCAGGCGGTCCTGAGTAAGACAAACCTGCTGTGGTCCTGAGTAGGGTCCCATCAGGTATCCCTAACAGGGGCACTCCTGATATGGCCCTGGTCAGGAGGCTTTCAGGCCACACTTACCAAGGTTTGCCTGCTGGGCCCCTGGTCAGAATGCTATCAGGCAACACTAGCCAAGGTTTGCCTGCTGGGCCCCTGATCCGGATGCTATCAGGCAACACTTGCCAAGGATTGCCTGTTGGGCCCCTGATTAGGATGCTATCAGGCAACACTTGCCAAGGATTGCCTGTTGGGCCCCTGATTAGGATGCTATCAGGCAACACTTGCCAAGGTTTGCCTGTTGGGCCCCTGATCAGGATGCTATCAGGCATCACTTACCAAGGTATGCCTGTTGGGCCCCTGGACAGGAGCTGACAGGCATCCCTTCCCGAGGTGTGCCTGATTGGCCCATGATCAGGATGCTATCAGGCAACAATTGCCGAGGTTTGCCTGTAGGGCCCCTGATCAGGATTCTATCAGGCATCACTAACCAAGGTATGCCTGTTGGGCCCCTGGACAGGAGCTGACAGGCATCTCTTCCCGAGGTGTGCCTGATTGGCCCATGATCAGGATGCTATCAGGCAACAATTGCCGAGGTTTGCCTGTAGGGCCCCTGATCAGGATTCTATCAGGCATCACTTACCAAGGTATGCCTGTTGGGCCCCTGGACAGGAGCTGACAGGCATCCCTTCCCGAAGTGTGCCTGATTGGCCCCTGGTCAGGATGCTATCAGGCAACACTAGCCAAGGTTTGCCTGTTGGGCCCCTGATCAGGATGCTATCAGGCATCGCTTACCAAGGTATGCCTGATTGGCCCCTGATCACGATGCTATCGGGCAACACTTGCCAAGGTTTGCCTGTTGGGCCCCTGATCAGGATGCTATCAGGCAACAATTACCGAGGTTTACCTGTTGGACCCTTGGTCAGATTGGCTTCTAGAGTACATGATACTAGAAAGTGCAGCGCGCCTGTTGCGTCCCTGTTCAGGTTGGTATCAAGCATCCCCTACTGAGGCAAGCCTGTATAGCCGCCAGCAAGGTTGGCGCCAGGCATCCCTTACTCAGGCATGCCTGCCACGCCCCGGATCAGGTCTTTATCAGGCTGTCTTTATTACGGGTTTCATGCCACAGTGTGAAATGTGTGATTCATTAAGAATCAACCATTATTTGGTACACTTTTAACCTGCCGGAAGCACGCAGGATAATCATTTAGATAAATATATTCGAAGCTCTTATTATTAGTAGATCAAAGTTTTCACAATATCTAATAAGTAGTTTGGCGTAGTAGGTAGGGCGTGCGATTAGTAATGCGAGCGAGCGATAGGTCCAGGATCGAAACCCGGTTAGGTCGAAACAATGCGAAGTTTTTCTGAAGTGAAATTGCGTTCTAGCGTTGGTATGCGGCCGAGTATGAGTGGTTCAGCTTACTCAACCCATAAAATTTTTATTTAATCATTATTTTTGTAGCATCGGATGATACAAACACAAATCCACAAATATGATCAGGGCTTGATCAGGGATTGATCAGGAAGCTTGATCAGGAAGCTTGATCGGGGCCTGATCAACAAACCTAATCAGGGCCTGGCTGTAAAATACTGATCAGGGCCTGGCAATCAAACCTACACTCAGCCTGATCAACAAACCTAATCAGGGCCTGGCTGTAAAATACTGATCAAATACCTGATCAGGGCCTGGCAATAATCTAGAATTTTACGTTACATTACTGATCAGGGCCTGACCAGGCAGCCTAATAAGCACCTGATCAGGTGGTAAGGTTTGCTTGATCATGCCCTGATTGTGGCCTGACCGAAATTTCTACTCGGGTCGAGCACCAGAAAAGAAAACGTGGCATTTACGTGCGTTAGGCATAGGGCTTACGTGTAAGGATTGCTGATTTGGATTGCAATTATCTCACGTATGGAACGGTCAGTCCCATTAGAATTGCACAAACATTTAGATAGCATCTGAATCAATACGTGGGCGAAGTTTCAGAGATTTCTACTACCTTAATTTCGTGAAGTTGAAATTGTGCTATACCTATGTTCGAAAATTTTGTAGACTCATCAGTAATTTAAAACTTTCATCGATCTCGATATATCCACATAATACATATGTATATCGATTTATCGGATTCGATATCTACATAAATCAATGTATCGGATTCGTTATCGATACGTCGAGATCGAGATCGTAATATATCGATGTATCAAATTCGGAATCGATATTGTATATCGACACATGGAATTGTATATAGATGTCTCAGATTCGATATAGATATATCGGTTCGATAATAGTACATCGATCTGAAAATCGGAATGAAAAAAGAGTGATTTTTTTTCAAAGTCTCCACGATGTGTGCTACGCACACAAAATAGGATAGGCTTGTACAGAGTTTCTAAGGGATTCTTTATATGAACGGGGTTCACATAGGGGTTCTGAGGTATTCTTGAAATGTACGGGGTTGACATAGGGGTTCTGAGGTATTCTTGACATGTACGGGGTTCACTTTGGAGTTCTGAGGGATTCTTGACGTGTACAGGATTTACATAGGGGTTCGAAGGTATTCTGAACATGTACGTGGTTCACATGAGGGTTCTGAGTCATTTTTGACATGTACGGGGTCCACATGGGGGTTCTAAGGGATTCCTGACGTCTACGGGGTTCACATGAGGGTTCTGAGGCATTTTTGACATGTACGGGGTCCACATAGGGGTTCTAAGGGATTCCTGACGTCTACGGGGTTCACATGGGGGTTTTGAGGGATTGAAATCCTATCATGTCTTCGATTTACTTCGGGTATTTCCGGAAGACTTCGGGTATTTCCGGATGACTTTAGGAATTTCCGGAAGACTTCGGGCCTTCCGGATGACTTTAGGAATTTCCGGAAGACTTCGGGTATTTTCGGAAGACTTCGAGTATTTCCGGAAGACTTCGGCCATTTCCGTAAGGCTTCGGGCATTTCCGGAAGACTTCGGGCATTTCCGTGAGACTTCGGGCATTTCCGGAAGACTTCGGGTATTTCCGGAAGACCTCGGATATTCCGAAAAGTGGGGACGGAGGAGGGGTAAGGGATTCTGGGTAATCCGTCGGAATTCTATGGAGTTTTTATGGGGTTCTATGGGTATTTTCATGGGGTTTCTATGGGGTTTTTATGGGGGTTGATGGGTTTTTCATTAGGTCTCATTGGTATTTTTATGGGGTTTTCACGGGGTTTTTATGGGGTTTTTATGAGGTTCTATGGGTTTTTCACGGGGTTTTCCTGGGGTTGTCATGGGGTTCTATGGAGTTTTCACGGGGTTTTTATGGGGCTCTATGGGTTTTTCACGGGGTTTTCACGGGGTTTAAATGGGGTTTTCATGGGGTTCTATGGGTTTTCACGGAGTTTTTATGGGGTGGGATTCCTGAAAACTCCGGGAAATCCGCGTGGATTCTCGGAAATCCCAGGAATTCTGGGAAAACCCGGGAATTCGAGGGTGGGTGGTCCTCGATTCCTGAAACAGCGGCGGCGGCGGCGGCGGCGGCGGCGGCAGCGGCGATATATCTTTATAATATAGGACGATAATCCTTTATTCGTATGATATTTACTATTTCCTGTTAGAAATGCAATCTAATTGTAACATAACTATGTGTTGCCGTGTCAAAAAAGGTCACCTTCGTCCCGCTTATAGGCACAAAAAATGCAAAAATCAATACATGCGTTACAAAAAATATGGTGTGCACCAAGGGCTCAGTGGGCTTTTTTACCTCGTGTGATTGCAGTACTCGTCTTCGGCTCGCAGACGCACTCACCTTCGACTCGTGCTAGCTCACCTTCGACTTGTACTGCAAATTCCACACTCGGTCTAAAAAAGCCCACTTTACGCCCTAGGTACACAATATACTATTTCAACTTACTGCGGGACCACTGTGTAATATCATCCGCAAGTAATGCCAGTTGGTCTTTGACACTTGCGACGTTATCTGAAATTTAAGTAAAGAGGACTGTGATAAGTACTTATATCAAGCTGGAACCGCCACATTGGAAAAATGAAATTCGACCTATGGGGTAATTAAGGGCTAATTAGAGGCTAATTGAATGCCCTATTGCCGAATTAAATGCTCCAAGGGTTTAAAGAAAAACCAGTGGCGGTGCCAGCTTGGGATAAGTTGGAACCGCCACAGCACTGAAACACAGGAACAAGGAAGAATTTCCAAAATCTGCTCGAACCAAAATTAGAGGCTCATTAAGGGCTCTAGGAATCGACGAATAGAACGTCCAATAAAACTCACCCCCGTTCGAAAACAGATTTCTTAAAAAAGACCCTGTGGCGGTGCTAGCTTGTGACATGGAGCTGCAACCACCACGACTAGAACACCGGAAAAAGTGGAAATTTTGCGAAATTGTTTGAAGAGTAATTAAATGCTCATTCAAGGCTCTGAGTATCTCCGAATGGAACGTCCTTTGGATCTCACCCCTAGGCAGAAACGCGCCCGCCGATAAACACGCACATACAGTGTTTCGGACGAGATACCACGGATCATGACTTCGAATCCCGGTACCCTTTTTGGACCATTTGCTGACTTCATCAAATGAGTTCTCGAAAAATGTAGACTGATTTGATGAAAAAACTTAATATACGGAGGGATGAGGTAAACACGGGGTGTGTTGTTAGGCCCCTGATCTCCCGAAATCACCGTAACTCTTGGACGGAACGAGATACAGAGTTCGAAAAAGCCCCAATATCGTTGCAGAATTAAAAGCTCGCAATTCCCGGACCCCGCGAATTAAATGCTCCACACCTCGAGGGGGTGACTCACCCCCGATGGGCCCGAATCGCTGTAACTCTTGGAAAAAAATTTTCGAAAACCTGTTTTCGAACGGGGGTGAGTTTTATTGGACGTTCTATTCGTCGATTCCTAGAGCCCTTAAGAGCATGCTACACTCATTTTTTACTCTTCTTACCGACCTTACCGGGTTTTCACTGATAGCAAAGCCTACGCGTCGCGAGCGCGGAAAAGGAACCAAGAGTGCAATTCTAAATGGAATTCCGAAGATATATATCAAAAAACTTCTTTGTTTCATGGAACAATGAAGACGTATTCTTGAAAACTGCACAAAATGGTAATTGTTTGTGCAGTTTTCAAGAATACGTCTTCATTGTTGCATGAAACAAAGAAGTTTTCTGATATATATCTTCGGAATTCCATTTAGAATTGCACTCTTGGTTCCTTTTCCGCGCTCGCGACGCGTAGGCTTTGCTATCAGTGAAAACCCGGTAAGGTCGGTAAGAAGAGTAAATAATGACTGTAGCATGCTCTTAATGAGCCTCTAATTTTGGTTCGGACAGATTTTGAAAATTCTTCCTTGTTCCTGAGTTTCAGTGCTGTGGCGGTTCCAACTTATCCCAAGCTGGCACCGCCACTGGTTTTTCTTTAAACCCTTGGAGCATTTAATTCGGCAATAGGGCATTCAATTAGCCTCTAATTAGCCCTTAATTACCCCATAGGTCGAATTTCATTTTTCCAATGTGGCGATTCCAGCTTGATATAGGTTGATTAAGTCGTCATTCCGCGGTGCTCGACTCGCTTGAGCTAAATTCGAACAACAAGTGAATATCTGTCATTACCGAAAATATCTGTATCTTTAACTCACTTATGATCTGAGCCGTGGTTGTGTTGACTCCTGAAACAAAAATCAGGATGTTATGACAATACTTGACGAATCCAGTGGAACCTGACGTGTTGAAAATGGTTTGAACATGCCGCGTAGCATCAGATGTAGAGAATAAAATGGTTCCACACAAAGAGCATAACGTTATAAATTCGAACAACAAGTGAATATCTGTCATTATCGAAAATCTCTGTATCTTTAACTCACTCATGATGGGAGCCTTGGTTGGGTCGACTCCTGAAACAAAAATCAGGATGTCATGACAATACTTGACGAATCGAGTGGAACCTGACATGTTCAAAATGGTTTGAACATTCCGTGTAGTACAAAATGTAGAGAATAAAATAGTTCCAAACAAAGAGCATAACGTTCAAAAAACACATTTTATCTATAACGTGACGACGTACGAATAGTTTTTATTTTTAACGATTCAATGAATCTTACCACCTGCAGAACATACGTGCTACAAATTTTTAAGTGTGCTGTTAAATATTTCGCGTGTCTAATGGCATAAGGTCGTAAGCGCCAAAAACGCGATTTTGATGGCAAAAGGTCGTATAATTTTTTTTTCACGCCATTCGCTCTGAAAACGGCCAAAACGTATAGATCAATTGAAATTACGAGATCGAAAAATGTAATTGCAAAAGGTCGTAAGTTGAGCGGATACGTCGTTCTTTCGTTACAATTTTCAAGGAAAAATAAAAAACGTAAAGACAAAACGTCGTAAGCGCCATTTTTTTCATGATTTTTAATGACTTCCAAATAGTTGTAAAAACTCGTGAAACGCAAACAAAAATCGAAATCGACGTCGTTTCGAAAAATTCGATAAAATTAATCGCAGTTAAAAGCAGAAGGTCGTATCCGCCCAACTTACGACCTTTTGCACTTAAATTTTTCGATCTCGTAATTTCAATTGATACGTTTCGAACATTTTCAGAGCGATTGGGGTGAAAAAAAAATTATACGACTTTATGCCATTACGATTGTTTCCAACTTACTATGAACAAGCCTGAAAGCAGCATCCAAAATCGCATCGACTGGGTTCTTCATTGCGTCGCATTTATTATTAATTCTGGCCACACCACGACCGATACGCGCGTTGGTATCTGGAAATTAAAAGATACCTCAATAATGTAGACAATTTTCAAGTGCTAATTGAAGCGCGATATTCTAGATGGGCACAATCGTCTTCAACTCACATCCACTTTTTCGCAAATAGTTTATCATTCTGGATGTTACTGGGGTGACAAAATCTGAAATTGGAATACAGAGGTTATGATCAAGTCGTCTTCGACTCTCACTCAGTTCTAACAACAGCTGGATGAAAATCAAGCTAGGCTTGATGTATTTTTCGAATGAGTGTCACTTACTCCAGAATTCGGTAGCAATTGCTGATTTGTTTCCTGAAAATAAAATAGGCGTATCATGACAGAGGGGAAATTCACCAATTGACGCAAGATAATGGCAATAAGTGAAAAAAATAATGAAATATGAAGAATCAAAATAGAAAATCTCGGTCAATTAAAACAATTTCTCGACTTCACCCTGATATGTGAAGCGAACAGTAGATCACAAAAACATTTTTAAAGGGTAAAAGTCGTCTTCAACTCACCCCCGTTACCCGCTAGGATAAAAGCTACAGCGTCTGCGAGATAGGTTCCTGCACTCGTCAAAGTAACTGAAATAGAAATACAGAGGTCCTGAATATCAAACGGAATGATTTTTCCAGAATACGGAGACAAAGATAATTCGAGCGTTTTGGTAGACGTATAAATTGGTCAAGTAAGTGTATCCACTTATGACTTACCAGCGTCTGCGGGGTTCAGCTGGATTTGGCTAGCTGCAAAATAAAATAGGTACATCATGATACATCACATCATCATACATCACACTATTGTACTTTGTCAATATTTGACGCATGCTTAGTAGCTATGACTTGAATATCTTCATTGGGTGACATTGTTTTAAACTTACTGCGGGACCACTGTGTAACATCATCCGCAAGTAATGTCAGTTGGTCTCTGACATTTTTCACTTGATCTGAAATTTAAGTAAAGAGGACTGTGATTAAGTCGTCATTCCGCGGTGCTCGACTCGCTTAAGCTAAATTCGAACAACAAGTGAATATCTGTCATTATCGAAAATATCTGTATCTTTAACTCACCTTTGAGTCTTTTCGCCGCGAGTGGGTCGACTCCTGAAACAAAAATCAGGATGTAATGACAATACTTGACGAATCGAGTGGAACCTGACATGTTGAAAATGGTTTGAACATTCCGTGTAGCATAAAATGTAGAGAATAAAATGGTTCCAAACAAAGAGCATAAAGTTATAAATTCGAACAACAAGTGAATCAGGGTGTCTACATCCTTGAAAAACCTGGAACTCCTGGAAATCTCAGGGAATTTTATTTCTCCTGGAATATCCTGGAATTCTCAGGGAATTTCAGATCCTGACTTGAGTAGACACCCTGTGAATATCTGTCATTATCGAAAATCTCTGTATCTTTAACTCACTCGTGGTGGTAGCCTCGGTTGTGTTGACTCCTGAAACAAAAATCAGGATGTCATGACAATACTTGACGAATCGAGTGGAACCTGACATGTTGAAAATGGTTTGAACATTCCGTGTTGCGCATAAAATGTAGAGAATGAAATGGTTCCAAACAAAGAGCATAAAGTTATAAATTCGAACAACAAGTGAATATCTGTCATTATCGAAAATCTCTGTATCTTTAACTCACCTTTGAGTCTTTTCGCCGCGGGTGGGCCGCCTCCTGAAACAAAAATCAGGATGTAATGACAATACTTGACGAATCGAGTGGGACCTGACATGTTGGAAATGGTTTGAACATTCCGTGTCGCATAAAATGTAGAGAATAAAATGATTCCAAACAAAGAGCGTAACGTTCAAAAAACACATTTTATCTATATCGTGACGACGTACGCATAGTTTTTATTTTTAACGATTCAATGAATCTTACCACCTGCAGAACATACGTGCTACAAAATGTTAAGTGTGCTGTTAAATATTTCGTGACAACAATTCAAATGTTGATTGCTCTTGATATACATGAGTTCGAAGAATGGTCGATTTTCCACTTCGGTACCATGTTACGGTTTTAAATTTTACTTTCTGTGATACGCGAATGTAGGCATAACAAAATAAGTATGCTGTTGAATATTTCGAGACACAATACTTGAAAAATTGATTGCTTTCGATAGACGTCCATGAGTTCCAGTTTGGCTGTTGGAATTGAAATCAATAATTCAAATATTCTCAGTTTGAATATTGTATCCTTGTTGTATCGAGAATATTTTACCCCTTGATGCAAAAATATTTCTACCTTTATCTACAGACCAGATTTTTTTCACCTGTTGATGATGTGTGTGAATAATTGCAATGCTGACGTGGAAGCTATCGAACCACTTGACTCTCAATTATTTTTTTTTTGTACGTTATTCTCACTTATATGTATGTATTTTCTAGTGTACCCGATTGAAATAAGTATAAGTGAGGTTTCATTGTATTGGAAAATAGAACGTTTGAGCATGTGCTATTGGTCTGTAACTTACCGCTGCAGCTGGCAACACCCACGCACACCAATGAGGCGACGAGAAGACAGAAGATCTTGTTCATGTTGAAGGTAGCCACTTACTTCGTTAGAAATAGGTTTCTGGTTAGAATTCGTCCGATCCGTCGTATTTATACAGAGCAGAGAGACCCCCTACCACGTCGATAACTTAACGTAGGCGATGAACAAAACATTGGTAACGTATGTCGCGTGTCTAATGACATAAGGACGTAAGCGGCATTATACGACGTTTTGCTGTTTATAATGGCATAAAGTCGTATAATTTTTTTTTCACGCCAATCGCTCTGAAAACGTTCGAAACGTATCAATTGAAATTACGCCAGATCGAAAAATGTAAGTGCAAGAGGTCTTAAGTTGGGCGGATACGACCTTTTCGACGGGTCCAAATGAAATAAGGGTATCTCACCGGGCGGGATAGAACGAGTGTATCTCGCCGGGCTAGATAGAACAAGTGTATTTCGGTGGGCCGAATAGAACAAGTGTATCTCGCCGGGCGAGATAGAACAAGTGTATCTCGCCAGGCGGGATAGAATAAGTGTATCTCGCCGAAAAGTCAGAATAAGGGTAACTCGGCCGACCAGCTAGAACAAGGCTTACTCGCCAGTCAGGCTAGAACAAGGGTAACTCGCCCGTCAGACTAGAACAAGGCTATACACGGAAAAAAAAAAATGTAATTTCTACATCTTCGGTAGGGTAGACCGGGGTCAGTTGTGACAGGGGTCAGTTGTTACATCGCAAATATCTCTCAAAGTAAAATAAGTATGTTTATGTCCCTACAGTATGTCTTGCGTGTAGTCAGTCCGGAAATGCTTATCCACATGCCAGTTTCCACCGCGTGAAATAGACGCATTGCGAGGGATGTATTGTTATTTTTGGGCCCAAAGTTAGTTTTTACGATTTCAGTCGAATAGCGATATCTAGATTCCTATGGTATATGTATACATCGAATATTCTTTATCCATACATTTCCTTGAACATTTCTCGATCAGCTCTGACGGTTTTCCGAGTCTTTGGATTGCGAAAATGAACGAAATTTTCACACAGACGTTAAGAAAACCGTTTAGGGTCAGTTGTGACAGGAGCAGTTCTAACATTTTGATATGGGATAATACTGTAACATTTCAGCTTACTTGATATGAAAATGTTTGTTTCAGTCCCTCCATGTTAGAATGTCTCGAAAGAGTAGAATAGTACATTGTGTATCAAGGGCGCAAAACACTATTTTTCGAGTGTGAAATTTGCAGTACGAGCCGAAGGCGAGTGTACTGCAATCACACTCGCCAAAATAGCCTTGCGCCCGTGTTGCACACGATTTTTTTCTCAACACCTGGTCTGCAAAAATGCCTCTTTTCAGACCGAGTGAGCGGGCGCAAAACGGAACTTTGCGCCCGAGGGCAGGAAAAGAGTCGTTTGCGCCCGCTTTAGGCGGGCGCAAAGCACATTTCCGCCCGAGGGCCGAAAAGATCTGTTTTGCGCCCGCTCAAGAGGTATGAAAAGTGGCATTTTGCGACCGGGTGTGAGAAAAACAATATAACGAGTCCGTCGTGATAACTGTTTAATCTAAGAAAAAGCTAATGCCGAGGTCATAAACGGAAAACAGCTGGAAAATATCCCTCCACACCATTTTCGAACGACATGTCTTGGTTCAAAAAGTGGTCTCGAGTCAGAATGACCTCAATGGATGTCGCAATCGTGATTATTAATTGGATTTTGTGTGAAAACCTTGTGTTACAATTGACCCCATTCGCTGTCACAACTGCCCCGGAGCCGGGGTCAGTTGTGACATTTTTCCATTTTTCTTTGTCGGGCTTGTACTTTTTTTCTATTAATGCTAGAAAGTCCTACTCAGCGTCATTTTGTCAGCAATTGAATGCTCTTTCCTACGGTATTTGAAACATTTATGTGATCGTTGTAGTTTGAGCTTAGTAAAGGCAAAACTGCAAACTGTCACAACTGACCCCGGTCTACCCTGTTTAACTTTGTTAACATTTGCTTATTATAAGTTTAATTTAAGTCCCGGCTAAGTTTTTCATTTTCTGATTTAAGTCTCAGTTAATTTATGTCTAGTTAAGTTTTTCAGTTTTGTTCTACTCGGTCGCTTTTATTTTTATTTCTTTCTCATTATTCATTGTACGTCCTCGCGGTGAGTTGCTGCCTACCGACTCTTCCGTTTTTTTTTTTGTTCTTTTTTTTTCTTTCTACTTGCGCTAGCTCTACTTGCCAATTTTTTCTAGCGCGTATTTTTATTTTTCGTATATTTATTTTTCTTTAAGTTTATTACTGTTCCTGTTATTATTCATTTATTACTAATCTATTCTCTGTAAGTTGCTCCTATCATTTCTAATCTCCATTCTAAAATCTAGTGTATCCAGAAGTGCGATAGCACCTGCCTACTGATCATATCTCATTAGCCTTTTTATCCTCTTTCTATTTTAGTTCTGTTTCCTTCTCTCATCCTAATTGTTTTTCATTTCAGTCCTAATTATATTTATTATTTTTGTAAATCATCTATTGCCCATTGGCCTGAGATCAGGCTACGGCATAATAAATAAATACATACATACATACATACATACCCTAGTAATTATTTGGACAGCATCTGTTTGGAGTTAAATCTACAGCAATTGCGTTAAGGTTTATCAATGGGATTAATAATAATAAACCTTAACGCAACTGCTGTAGATTTAACTCCAAAAAGATGCTGTCCAAATAATTACTACCGAAGATGTAGAAATTACATCTTTTTTTTCCCGTATAGCCTTGTTCTAGTCCGACGGGCGAGTTACCCTTGTTCTAGCCCGACTGGCGAGTAAGCCTTGTTCTAGCCGGTCGGCCGAGTTACCCTTGTTCTTGCCTGACCGGCGAGTTAGCCTTATTCTAACTTTTCGGCGAGATACACTTGTTCTATCCCGCCTGGCGAGATACACTTGTTCTATCTGGCCCGGCGAGATACACTTGTTCTATTCGGCCCACCGAAATACACTTGTTCTATCTCGCCCGGCGAGATACACTCGTTCTATTCCGCCCGGCGAGATACCCTTATTTCATTTGGACCCGTCGTTCTGCTTTTAACTGCGATTTCTTTTATCGAATTTTTCGAAACGACGTCGATTTCGATTTTTCTTTGCGTTTCACGAGTTTTTACAGCTATATTTGAAAAAATCATGAAAAATGAAAAAAATAAAAATGGCGCTCACGACCTTCTGCTTTTAACTACCAATATTTTTTATCGAATTTTTTTAAATGGTCGTTCTCTCAATTTATCTTTGCGTTTTACGAGTTTTGACAGCTATTTGGAAAAATCGTGACAAATAAAATCATCGTGGCGCTTACGACCTTCTGCTTTTAAGTACCAATATTTTTTATCGAATTTTTTTTAAATGATCCTTCTTTCAATTTATCTTTGCGTTTTACGAGTTTTTACAACTATTTGGAAAAATCATTAAAAATCATGAAAAAAATGGCGCTTATGACGTTTTGCCTTTACGTTGCTTTTTATTCTTCGTTAAAAATTGTCATGAAAGAACGACGTATACGCCAAACTCATGACCCTTTGCACTTACATTTTTCGATCTCGTAATTTCAATTGATCTACAGTTAACGGCTTATCGTTATATATACGTCTCGAACGTTTTCAGAGCGAATGGCGTGAAAAAAAAATTATACGACCTTTTGCCAACAAAATCGCGTTTTTGGCGCTTACGACCTTATGCCATTAGACACGCGATATGTGTTAATCGCTTCACATACATTTTTATGAAACTCAATACAGAAATTTCTAACAGTGTTGGAAACCGAAAAATAATGTACAAGGTGGGATTTCTGATGATGGAACAGTCCGAAGTCGCCTGGTATCCACAAACAAGCTTTCAGACTGTTCAGAACTGCTCCTACCACGGTCTAAAGGCTTGTTTCGCGATTGCAGCCAACTTCAGACTGTTAAGTCGACAGAAATTCACCCTGTATATACCGGGCTCCATGTTACATGGAGTTTTTTTAGACTCAGATTCGATCATCTAAGATTTGACTCCGCTTCACGTTTAATTCGTCAAACCTGGTGGCCAGAGGTCAGGGAAAAGTCAAAGAATTCTATGGCGATTTATTCCTCTTTCTTTTTTACAACAACTTGTAGTACTTGATAAACCGCTAATTCGTCCGGAAAAAATTACAATTTAGTCAGGAAAACCGAGAGAAAAGTCAGGGAATTTCTTTTACGTATCGCGTCTGCCTTATAATCCCCTTGCAAATTTTAATACAGCGATTTTCAGGACTTCTGTTCCATCGAGACTCGACTCTGCTAATACGCTTATAAGTGTTCATCCATATCCATCGCGCATGCGCACTCAAAGACTGACCGTCCTGTCGCACAGTCCCATAAAAACGCGCGTAGAACACGTCTACGCGTTTGATGAAGAATAATCATAGACTTATCTCCAACGATATCGATACGCGGGAATATAATGTACGGGGAATCGATCATTTCGAAGTGACTTCTGGTCGCTCATAGTGTCCGTCGGTCGACCCTAACCTCGTCGTATTTACAGAGAGAGAGAGCTAGAGACGAAGTGGGTCTCCGGGGAACCAAAACGTCAAAGTTAGCTCCGATACTTGGTGAACGAGATAGACTATCTTTCTTCGTCAATGTCCTATGGACCGCGAAAACCGGGGGCGAGGTTTGCGATAGAAAGATCCGACGATACCGAGTAAGAAGAAGAAGAAGAAGAAGAGAAAAAAAAAAATGTCGGAAAGAGCCTGCGAAAACAAGGTGAATGAGTCTACTCGCAGCCCTTTATATACACGCCGTTTTGTTGAGGAGGGTTGATTTATAATCGATGCTAATGGAGCCGCGGCGTTCGCCTGATCCGGTGGCATAGAAAGAGGAGACGACGACTCACTGAGGAGAAATTTCTTCTGCTCAAGGTAGCCGGTTTATAAGCTTGATGTAACCGACATGACGCCCTGTCGCGATCGGATGATAAACTCTGCAAAAACAAAGCCTCTTATCGATCAGAGACTCTCTCTCTTCTCTTCTCTTCGGCTTTGTCCGCGTCGTTTACGGACGCAAAACTTTTTGTCGCCATTAACTATTTTCTTTTTTTCACTCTCTCTATCTTATCTTTATTTTCTACTTCTTTTTCGTCATTCTTATACACCGCTAACGTCAGCGAATTCTAAAGAGACTCGAGGGGTGAACGTGGCGTTCGGAAAACGTTTTAATCAGGATTTCTTTTTTACACTGACGATAATTAGCTGCGCCCTGACCTAAAAATGAACATTCGTTCGTCAAAGAAACGTTGAAGTCATTTCCAATTGTGATTAGATAGAGTGATGAGGTTTTCCTTCATCGGCTAACCGAGAAGACGATTTTACACAAAATTTAGCGAATCGATACAACGTACAAACGGAATTGTCGATGGATCGGAAAGAGGTCTTGAGGAAATTGCTGTACTTTTCATCAACCGTACATCGAGCTCCGACTTGTATGAAAATTTAATACATCACTGACAGAACGAACTCGGCCATAATTGTAGACTACGTCTAGTATCTATAGGAAAAATAGTTTGGACGTGTTTTTCAGCCATCAATTATTCATCGGTCCAAAAGGATTTTTGTCCAAATTGGGCTCAATCGACGCGGTTTTTCGCAACTTAGAACTCGTTGACAGTATGGAAAAACGTGACACATCAAATTGTGCTGGAAAAACATGACATCTCAGATTTTGAATGAAGAAGGTCGTATCTTCTACGCTTAAACATAGGACATACGACCCTTTTCGTCAATAATTTGAAATGTCTCGTTCTTGTGGCACAATTTGAGATGTCACGTTCTTCCATACTGCCGTCGAACTGATCAGATTCTGGCTTTGATCGGTTCAGCAGATTTGAACGAAATTTGGTACCAGCACATGGTTTATTGGGTCGCTGATCACGAATCTGAAGTCAGATTTGCAAAATTTATAATAGATTGAAACAAATTGAATCAACTCGACTCATATTGCTTCCGGTCGAGCCAAAAATCCCACCGGAAGCTTAGTTGAGAGATTCTTCTCAGAAATCACTCTAAAAATTCTCATAATCTAATCCGACTGACTCGCGATATACTCTTGAAAAGTTTTTGAGGTGTATAACTTTTGTCGAAGAATGAAATCAGCGGTTAGAAGTCTTCAAGTCAAGAGTTCGAAAGACAGGCCATAGGTACCCAGGGGTAGAGTAGAGTAGGGTAATTCGAATTCTAATATCGCCTAAGAGATCGTCATTTGGACCCCGAGTCTCTCCTCCCCCATTCGGAGGATCACTTTATACTCTCGTCTCTCCGTTCGTAGGTTAAGGCTGCACAGACACAAGCACAGGGACATGAGGGTACTTCCCCGCACTAAATTACCAAGAGATTGAATGGATGTCTGAACAGTAAACAAGTGGCTGCCCACAGCGTTAATTATCATCCCCCCCCCCCCGCTTCCATCTTCATCCCTTTTCGCGGATTAGGACGCGGAGTAGAGCCACTAGACCTAAAAAACCAAAGGGGTGAAATCGGTGCACCGAATGAAGTGTATTGCAAGTGTATTCTTTTTTCGGCTATCACCCGGTGGACACACGGACTCGAGGAGCAACCCGGACGGGTTTACGGGTCGACCCCTGAATTATGGGGGTCCTCGTCTATTACCAGATTGAGGCCGAGAAACACCTTGCCCGAAACCCGCGGAGATCGTATTTCAGTATTGGTCGGTAACTATGATTCTTGGTTAGGTTGGTAACCGGGGTGACCACAGACCTGGAAAACCTTGAAAACCTGGTAATGTAATGGAATTTCAATGTTGGTCATGGAAAGATTATTTCAGTATTGTATTCAAAAGTCAACAACTTTTTGTTTCAATTTGAATGAAATTCATGGATAACCTGGACGAATTCTGAATCATGTAACCGGGAATCAATACTCTTTGGAATAACTAAAAAGTCGAAACTGCTGAATATCGTTTTGCGCAGGCATAAAAACGACTTTTACGAACAGATTATATCATTTTTAGTCTGATGTGCCAAGAATAGCATCTATAGGTAAACCGATTTCAGATTTTTAAGATTCAAACTGTTGAAAAAAAAAAAAAAAAATGCCATGGAATTTTTTCCCATAAATTTGTGGCCACCCTGGTTAGATTAGGTCAGGTTAGGTCATGTTTATTCCGTGGGAATTTTTTGTTCTTCCTGAAAATTGTATATTTTGAACCAGAAAAAAAACTGCGTTGCAATTATTTCAGCCATAAAATTCTAATGGTTTTCGTTCCGTCTCGTTTCGTTTCGTTTCGTTTCGTGAAGAAGCATTCGGGACAGTCGGGATTTTGAAGGAATCTTGGTAGGTGTTGATGATCGAGCAATTAAAACACGAGCTCGTTTCTCAGGTGAAAAAGATCTCCTCGGTGTAGAGGAGAAGAATTTACTCAAGGAATCTCTTTCTTCTTCATCTCGCAATAACCATTAGCTACTGGAATGGCGCCTCGCTTCGGTTCATGCTTCGGAGAGATACCCAACCGATTTACACACAGAGCTGACGTAACTCGGTCATTTATCGATATTAAAACACTCATAAAAATTTTTGATGAACCAAAAAAAGAATAAATTATTTTTTCAAGTGTCAAAAAAATTGTCTAATTTTCAAAATAGCCCAATTTTTATTCAGTATAACCAGATGATGATGAAAATCGAATTGGTAACGAGAGTGATATATAGTTTGAAAAAGTATTTTTTTTGCACTTGGTATAAAAAACCGTGTAAAATCCGCCCGAAGGGAAACTAGATTGAACGATTTTAACGGAAAAAAAAATGTTTGAACAAAAAAAAAGAAGAGAGTTACCACAGGATGGGCTGTTGGTTATCTCTGGAAGCGTCACTCTTCATTCCGTTCAATGAGTAGTCATTTTTTTTTTTTTTTTTTTTTTTTTTAATTTTTCGAATAAACCATCCGCTTCGATAAAACGTCAATCACGTATAGTGTGTGTGTTTATATCCTGGGGGGTAATATTAGTCAGGTTTGAGGCTTTTTTCACCCCTCGATGACTCCGCACGTATTTATAAAAGCGATTATTTTCAAACGGCTTAAATTCGGGGTTTTTTTTTTTTTTTCATCATGGGGGTAAAAAATCTAATTCACTATGTACATTATCGCGGTTTTTTTGTTAAAAATGATCAAAGTGCAGCACCGACGATACCGAAGAATATTCCATTTTTTTTTTTTTTTATTTCCTCAATGATGGCTGAAAAGTTTGATATTTCGGGCTACTGTGAAACCCTCAAACAAACAGTGATCAGTGTTTTTTCGGTGTTTAGACCATTACACCGGTGACTCACGCGTGGCTTCCGGTCGGCTAACGGGACCCCGCGCCCCGGAAATATCGGATCGTTGGTTCTTTCACGCCCCGTTTGGAAAACTAAAAAGTGGTAGCTTTTTTCAAATCCTTCACTAAATGTTCCACTTTGTACGCCTGCCGCCGGTAAAACATCACCTTATTTCACAACCTGAGGGAATTTTCGTCATTTTTTCAATTTCTTCCTCTTTTACATCCCATTTTTTTTTTTTTTTTTTTTGTCATTGAAGATCAAATAAGGCACGGTTCCAACAATAGCAGCAACGTTTCCCTAGAATATACTTATGCACGGTTTATACCGTTATTCAAAGGTGAATATAGCATCGGGATATCGATTACTGGACAAATAATTAATCGCCTCTGTTTTTTTTTCTTCTTTTCCTTTTTTTTTTTCTTCCACCACGCTGTGACGCAGTTTGACGACGATATCTATGTATAGCAGCAGAAAGTGGGTATAGAGTTCTAAAGTTAACAATTGTTCAGTGTTGAAAATATTCATGAGGCTCTTCCGCAGACAGTCATACACTGACACATTATTAAGAGTATTAATCAGAGAGGAACGATTATAGAGTAATTTTGATTTTTCATTTCTACATTGAGAGCCAAGAATGTCAAATTCAAAATATCGATGCTGTGATGCCAAATATTGTAACATTTTCAACAAAATTTTAGTCTCTCAAAGAGTTTTTCAAATCCAAATTTTATTCGACATTTAAATTCTAGGTACAATACAATATTAAAAAATGAACGTTTTTTTTCAGCTCATTTTCAAAGTCAATCAATTTTGGGGTCAGCCGCGAGGTCAGCCGCGAGGTCAGCCGCCTTATCAGACTCTATTCACATGTGATAATAGTAGTTTTAGCTTTTTAAAACATTTTGAGACCAATCCGGTGGAAAAATTCGTATAATTGACTAAATGGCCATAATAACATATTTGAGCACGTTTCGCGCTATAGCTCTCAAACAAATCTGCCAATTTTGCTGAAATTTTGGAAACAGACTCATCTTGTGTCATCAGTAGTTCCGGCATAAACGAGGATCTTCCGAGTCAGAAGTAAAATTCTTGAGTTATATTTGATATAACCTCAAAATAGAAATGTATAACTTTAATATCACCAACAATTTTGAATATTTTTCGATGAAATTTGGTGCACGGGCTAAGTTTACTCCTTCTATCTAAACATGTTTCTCAAAACTCATACGACAGCCTTAAGAAAAGAAATCACTTCCTCAAATTGAAACTGGATGACAGTTAAAATCGTTCAGTTTAATCGACGGATGTAAATATGCGATATCCTAGACAGCTAATAAGTCTGCATTTGTACCGTCAATTAGCGAGTTAACTGGCTAATCGGCTGATGAATTGATAAAACATGATTAATATTCGATATCTCCGTGTTCTACGTGCGAGTCTCCTATGGATGAACGTGGAGAGATCGATCGTCTTCGACTATGAATGACATTGCACACGGGTATGACCCCTGCTGCAGGTATACCACGCGTCTAATAATAAAAATCGTAGTGCAAAAATAACAGCACTGGAATAAATCCATTCTACCTAATTCATCGAGGTAATGACTACTCCGGTACCGGAATAGTAGCGGCAGCAGCACCGTTTTTACCCCATTTGCAGTTTATCCAAGTTCTGTTCTCTACTCGTGGGGGTCACCTATAACCGTCTTTAACAACGTTTTATTATTATCCTGACCCACGATACTCACCTTCACGAGCACCTCTCGTACCCGAAGGAAATAATACCAATTTTGTTAATAATTTCTT
This sequence comes from Euura lappo, assembly GCA_018257835.1. Taxonomy (NCBI): domain Eukaryota; kingdom Metazoa; phylum Arthropoda; class Insecta; order Hymenoptera; family Tenthredinidae; genus Euura; species Euura lappo. The sequence goes on along the minus strand of JAEUYN010002410.1, from coordinate 8,780 downwards.
GGTACTTGAGATCCATGGGGTTTGATACCTTCGAGAGTATCGTTCAGACTCTCGAGGATTTTTAATCGAAACAATAATTGCTGAATGAGTGAATTTGAGAGCCAGACTTTGGAGAATCCTTTGGCATTAGCGATATTGTGTTCTTGTCTCTTTGAAGCCTTCTCGGATCCTTTGAGACTTTCAGAGTGTATTTTAATACCCTCCTTCTCTCGAGTCTTTAGAGTGACTCTGATCAACAAGTAATACAACAACTCGGTGGTCATAAACCCGAGAGACTCGTAAGAGTCCGGGTTTCTTGGTAGAATCAAGACTCTCGACGTTAACGTATCATCACTGAGATGCGAGTTTTAAAAATACACGAATGTCCTAATAAGCGAACAGTTTGATAAAATCCTGTCAATTACGTCATCTTGAAAATGATTACTGTAATTCGATCCGTTTGGGGATTCTCGGCTAGTTTATTCATAGGCTATCTTAAAATCTTCTTTTCACTTCTCACAGATTATTTTGTCCGGTGTTCTTTTTTCCCCGTTGAAGAATAAATGACTTATTCCCGGATGGATGAAAGCGTATTAACGAAGAAAAGCTGCGAGGTACGTTAAGAGGCGAAGATAGATCGGGTAGGATAAACAAAAAGGGATAGGACAAAAAGTGAGGTGCTCGATGCTCCGATGCTCTGCTCTAGCTCGGTCGTTGCTAAGCTATTGGAAAAATGCTCGAACCAAGAACCGTCAATAAGTAATCCCGAAATGGTACTTCTGACGAGTCTCGGTCGGTACCTACTTCTTCGTTCACAGGACGAAATCAGATTTCGTGGCATTACGGGATTTATTCGAGGGGCCCACCGACACTCGTCGGTTGACCTTACACCTCGCTTCGAGACTTTATGTCACTCCAATTGACTACAAGTGAAATCAAGTGACTTCATCTTACTTCAAATCACTCGAATTTGACTGACTTCGCGTGACTTTAAGAGATTTGAAGTTAATCTTACCTCAGGACACCTGAATTTCATTGACTTTCACGTGACTTGAAGTGACTTGAAGTGAATCTTACGTCAAGTTAATTGAATTTGACTGACTTTCACTGAATTCAAGTGATTTTTAGTGACCTAAAGTGACTTGAAGTAACTTGAAGTAAATCTTATCTCAAGTCAATTGAATTTGACTGACGTTCACGTGACATTAAGTGAATCTTACCTCAAGTTACTTGAATTTGACTGACTTTTACTTGACCTCAAGCGACTTGAAGTGAATCTTACCTTACTTTGCTTGAATTTGACTGACTTTCACTGAATTCAAGTGACTTTCAGTGACTTAAAGTGACTTGAAGTAACTTGAAGTGAATCTTACTTCAAGTTAATTGAATTTGACTGACTTTCACGTTACATTAAGTGAATCTTACCTCAAGTTACTTGAATTTGACTGACTTTTACTCGACCTCAAGCGACTTGAAGTGAATCTTACCTTACCTTGCTTGAATTTGACTGACTTTCACTGAATTCAAGTGATTTTTAGTGACCTAAAGTGACTTGAAGTAACTTGAAGTAAATCTTATCTCAAGTCAATTGAATTTGACTGACGTTCACGTGACATTAAGTGAATCTTACCTCAAGTTACTTGAATTTGACTGACTTTTACTTGACCTCAAGCGACTTGAAGTGAATCTTACCTTACTTTGCTTGAATTTGACTGACTTTCACTGAATTCAAGTGACTTTCAGTGACTTAAAGTGACTTGAAGTAACTTGAAGTGAATCTTACTTCAAGTTAATTGAATTTGACTGACTTTCACGTTACATTAAGTGAATCTTACCTCAAGTTACTTGAATTTTACTGACTTTTACTTGACCTCGAGTGACTTGAAGTAAATCTTACCTTAACTTGCTTGAATTTGACTGACTTTCACTGAATTCAAGTGACTTTCAGTAACTTAAAGTGACTTGAAGTAACTTGAAGTGAATCTTACCTCAAGTTAATTGAACTTGACTGACTTTCACGTTACATTAAGTGAATCTTACCTCAAGTTACTTGAATTTGACTGACTTTTACTCGACCTCAAGTGACTTGAAGACTTGAAGTGAATCTTACCTTACCTTGCTTGAATTTGACTGACTTTCACTGAATTCAAGTGATTTTTAGTGACCTAAAGTGACTTGAAGTAACTTGAAGTAAATCTTATCTCAAGTCAATTGAATTTGACTGACGTTCACGTGACATTAAGTGAATCTTACCTCAAGTTACTTGAATTTGACTGACTTTTACTTGACCTCAAGCGACTTGAAGTGAATCTTACCTTACTTTGCTCAATTTGACTGACTTTCACTGAATTCAAGTGACTTTCAGTGACTTAAAGTGACTTGAAGTAACTTGAGTGAATCTTACTCAAGTTAATTGAACTTGACTGACTTTCACGTTACATTAAGTGAATCTTACCTCAAGTTACTTGAATTTGACTGACTTTTACTCGACCTCAAGCGACTTGAAGTGAATCTTACCTTACCTTGCTTGAATTTGACTGACTTTCACTGAATTCAAGTGATTTTTAGTGACCTAAAGTGACTTGAAGTAACTTGAAGTAAATCTTATCTCAAGTCAATTGAATTTGACTGACGTTCACGTGACATTAAGTGAATCTTACCTCAAGTTACTTGAATTTGACTGACTTTTCACTGAATTCAAGTGACTTTCAGTGACTTAAAGTGACTTGAAGTAACTTGAAGTGAATCTTACTTCAAGTTAATTGAATTTTGAAGTTACATTAAGTGAATCTTACCTCAAGTTACTTGAATTTGACTGACTTTTACTCGACCTCAAGCGACTTGAAGTGAATCTTACCTTACCTTGCTTGAATTTGACTGACTTTCACTGAATTCAAGTGATTTTTAGTGACCTAAAGTGACTTGAAGTAACTTGAAGTAAATCTTATCTCAAGTCAATTGAATTTGACTGACGTTCACGTGACATTAAGTGAATCTTACCTCAAGTTACTTGAATTTGACTGACTTTTACTTGACCTCAAGCGACTTGAAGTGAATCTTACCTTACTTTGCTTGAATTTGACTGACTTTCACTGAATTCAAGTGACTTTCAGTGACTTAAAGTGACTTGAAGTAACTTGAAGTGAATCTTACTTCAAGTTAATTGAATTTGACTGACTTTCACGTTACATTAAGTGAATCTTACCTCAAGTTACTTGAATTTTACTGACTTTTACTTGACCTCAAGTGACTTGAAGTAAATCTTACCTTAACTTGCTTGAATTTGACTGACTTTCACTGAATTCAAGTGACTTTCAGTGACTTAAAAGTGACTTGAAGTAACTTGAAGTGAATCTTACCTCAAGTTAATTGAATTTGACTGACTTTCACGTGACATTAAGTGAATCTTACCTCAAGTTACTTGAATTTGACTGACTTTTACTTGACCTCAAGTGCCTTGAAGTGAATCTTACCCCAACTTACTTGAATTTGACTGACTTTTACTCGACCTCAAGCGACTTGAAGTGAATCTTACCTTAACTTGCTTGAATTTGACTGACTTTCACTGAATTCAAGTGACTTTCAGTAACTTAAAGTGACTTGAAGTAACTTGAAGTGAATCTTACCTCAAGTTAATTGAACTTGACTGACTTTCACGTGACATTAAGTGAATCTTACCTCAAGTTACTTGAATTTGACTGACTTCTACTTGACCTCAAGTGCCTTGAAGTGAATCTTACCCCAACTTACTTGAATTTTACTGACTTTTACTTGACCTCAAGTGACTTGAAGTGAATCTTACCTTAACTTGCTTGAATTTGACTGACTTTCACTGAATTCAAGTGACTTTCAGTAACTTAGAGTGACTTGAAGTAACTTGAAGTGAATCTTACCTCAAGTCACTTGAATTTAACTGACTTCGCTTCACTTCAACTGACTTTCACTGACTTTCACTGTTTTTAAGACACTTGAATTTGATTGACGTCACGTGACTTCAATAGTCTTCAAGTTACTTCAAGTGACTTAAACTGACTTTAATTGACTTTCACTGACTTCGAATTCTAACCAGTCAGTTTACCTGACTCGAAGACAGTGTTCCCAGCAAACACGTATCCTTTCTGTTTCATAACATGGGACCCACAAAGCAACCTCACATCGGTTACCTCACATCAATATAAGTGTAATGTCACATTTGTAGGTTACTCGCTTATAACAAATGCAACGTAACTGTTATATAACCAGAGCCCTACAAAGTGACTTAACATCGGTTAGGTTGCATCAACCTCAATGTATTGTAACAGTTGTTACCTTCGTTCAGATGACAAAATGTGATTTCATACTGATATGGCTATGCACACATCGTTAGGTGGATGTTATATTAACGCCATGTAACGTTCAGCGGTTTGAAAGCGCGCCAAATGGCGGCGTCCCGGTCGAGCGCCACTGCTCGAGGCCGCCATCTTCATTCTTACGCGTCTCCGGAGTCCCGGCGTGTGGCACGTGTGTTAAGTCGTATAATTCTCGATTAAAGTGGGTGTGAATAAATAAATAAATTGTGTCCAGTGACAAAAAAGGTGCAGCAGATCACAGGTAATGAATGTTTTTGATTGTCTATGGTATTGAGTGCATGTTATTTCCGGATATATTGATCTGAGATCCTAACCTTGAATTTACTTTGATATGGATGTGCGTACGATACGTAATCATACATCATAGACTCATTGTTATAAGTCCCTCATCTTTTTTCGAACCTTTATTGCAGGTACATATAAAAAAGACGCAAGAATCAACTCAGTTCCGAACTCGCTCGTGCAGCTATTGCTTCATGTATTTCGTCCTCTGGCTTAGATAACAATGAATCAAGAAGTGAATCTGTGCCTCCGCTGCCAGAATCAAGTAGATCGTCGGTTTCAGATATTTATGAAAATACTGTTGAAGAATTAACGTCAGCAGAACATGATGACACTCATTGTCAGTCGAACCATAGCGATGCTGACACTATCCTGAACCATAGTGATTCTCTATCCGATATGAGCCAGCGATTCGTCAGTGATGATACCACAATAAACGAAGAGAAATCAAGTCTGAGGCAGGATTTACAAAACTTGATCGTTGAGTGTAACTTACCTCGTGTAACGAATTAATAATAAAATAATAATAATGATAATAATAATAAAAATAAGATAGATGCATAGTTAACACATACTTGATAGACACATACGTATAATACAAAGACCTGTGATACATGTGAAACTGCAATAAAGAGATACTTATTAAATTGAAAAAAAAAAACCAACATATAAGATTTATTGCTCATTATTGGAATTTCAACTTAAATCTATTGAGAGGAATATGCGCACAAAAGTCGAGCGAATATCCAGAATCTTGAGGCATATTCACTCGAGCGAGGGCGCAGATTCCTCCCTATAGATTCAAGTTGAGATGTACAGCTGTATATGCATATACAAACCTACTAACATTTCTACCACAAGGTTATGTAACGTGTTACCACTCGTTACCTAATTATGATCTTACTGTTAGATGTTGGCAACGTAACCAATAGTAACACGGTTACATGTATGTTATTTACATGTTACCTTGGACTGCATAGGAAATTACAAGCAACGACACAGTTGCATGTAACTAACCAGTTACCTTACGCGTTATATTTGGTTTGCTGGATGTTACCTTGTAGTTATACAAACGTGTCTGCTGGGTTGGTCACCCCTTCGGATAAATTATGAGAAATGTCTGAAGGAGCCGGCACGGAAATCCTAATGGAAATTGAGTCGTTTTTGATTCATCATACGATCTCCGTTTCTTATGATTCCTAATCGATTCATGAGCCTCTCTATTAAACGTGTAGATTAGGTATACCGCTCGTTTCACCTCAGGCACAGAGGGCCGATATAACTTATTCAACGCATCGCTCATCCGCTGTATATTATTTGGTAGTCGAAGTAACCAACAGAAACAATTCGAGGCTTTCGGTTAGGTTTTTGCTGTCTGAGATAGACCGGGAAAATTTTTATTAGACACAATTTTATCACATTATTCTTTTTCTTATCAGATCAGAAAAATAATATAAGTATTCAATCTGATGCTTGACGAGAAATTTTAATACCAGTTTTTTCCTGAGAAATTATACAGTAATAGACTATGATTATACAAATTTTTACCATTTTCAATTGAAGGGGTGATGAAACTCTCAGTGAAACTAAAAATCACAATCTAAAATTTGTTCAAATTATAAATAATGCTAGATGATGAATAGTATTTCGAAAGAATTGACCCTTTTTTTAACCGAACGAGAATCATATCATATATCCTGACAGGATAGGTAAATTTGTGTCTTTCTCAGAGCCGGACACCGAGTGACGGAAGTAGAAGGCAGGGTGGTGCAGAATTTACGACAAGACGATATCGACCGGTGTCATTTAATATTTAATTGTAAACGCGAAAGTTCAATAACGGGAACGGACGTCGATGGGTGGAAGAAGATAGAAGAGAGAGAGAGAGAGGGAGCTGGGGTTGTGAAAGGGGAGGGTATAGGGTATTCTGAAGTCACGTCGGTGAGTCTCAGGCCTACACACAACTCGTAGCCTCTTCGCCCGCGTTACGTCTACATGCCTACATGTAATACATGTGAAGAACGAAGCTCTATGAGTAACGTACTATACACCCCGCGAGCTTTTTCGCTACTGTATTTGTGTAGACGGGATGTTTGCTCTGAATAATTGAACAATCTGCCCTTGCATCCGCGAACGATAGAACGAACTCATGGTATAAAAAAAAAAAAAAAAAAAAAAAAAAATAGGAGACGAATAAAGAAACGAAAAAAACAGGAAGAACTACGTCATCACGTCGTATGGTAAAAGTCAATCGTCTCAATCTTGGGCGCCATTTTCTGTAATCGCGTTTCTCATCGTCAGTCGATTTCTTATGTACAGGAGTAAATTGCAATATCATTATCACAGAGCTTTTTCAAAATAATTTCGCAGAGGTCTGAGAAAATTCTCATAACACTGTCCCACTGATTTTTTACTTGACAGTACGTTATCCTGAAGCTGAAATTATTCAGCTGAATTCGAATTTGTAAACAGAAATTCATATAATTTTAGATCACGTCACGTTTTTTTGAGAAAAAAAATTGTAATTTTTTCTCGTTTAGTTTCTTGTATATCTTGGTAGCAATTTTCCTGTCAATCAACAGTCTGATCTTTTTTTTTCAAATAAGCCTCAAAAGTCTGAGAATTAGTGTATCAAGTAAGACGTCATAGGATATTTTCGTTCTCGGATTCGGAATCGGCACAATAATTGTATCAGAATCCCAAAGAACTGTTAAAAAGCGTCGCTGGTCTATTTTTCTTTGAAAAATGCGAGGTGTGAGAAAAAGAAGGACAAAAAAAAAACGATATATGTATATTCGAGGGGAAAATTGTTGAGAATTTAAGTTTTGAATATGTCTAAGAAACCGTGGTTATAAGGTATAAGGTAGCATAAGACTGTGAGATATGGTAAGGGGTGGGTTAGTGGCTCAGGAAACTCGGCCAGGTTCCTAAGGGACTCTTGCGGTACCTACTATCTCCGGTAGTTAAATCTTTAAGCAAGGAAATCGCTGTTAAAACTTTAAGTCGTTATTTGACGAGCTTAAAAGACTAGCAAATCGTTTCATGTGGGTGTGGAACGACGGGGTGGTAACTCGACTTCGTTACGTCACGTCATCCCTTGTTGCAGCTATTATCGAACGTTCGAATCTTGGCTTGAAACAAGAAACACATGTTCAGTTTCCGAAGAGAATAAACATTTATTTATCCAAAATGACGAGTTGATATGCTTTCCTGGTTTTTTGCAAGCGAATTTGAAGATTGATTTTTGTTATTTGGAGCAGAAAAAAGTCCTGGAAAATCGGTCGACGGGTTCAGAATTTATTCACGCCATCAATTATATGATTGATTATATGATCAGTTCTTTGATTGATGATATCTGGAGAACGACGGATCGGATTTCGATCATTTTGGTCTCAATCGACGTGGGTTCAGAGACGCTAAAATCGATAAAATTTTCGATTCAATCGGTTCAGTAGTTTTTGAATTATTTGAAGAACAAAATTTTCAGAAATGGAATGGATTTTCATGAAAATTGGCATCCAAAGGTCTCGGATCGCAAATTCGGTATTAAAATTGAGTAGAATAATACTTTTTAAACTCGACACGAGTTTGAGGTCTGGCGTATCAAGGTCAGCCCGTAGTCGGTTATTTTTGGACTGACGATGAATTTTTTTTTTTGTTTTTTTTTCTAGACTTAATTGGTAAAGTTTTGCATCGCGTAAGTTTTTGAATCGTACTATTTTCCGCGGTGCAGTGCAGGTGGGGTTGAGAGAAGTGGAAATAAAAGTAGTTTCAATATTTCCTGAATCGCTCTGCGGCGGTATGCATATCCGTTTCATATATAGAAAATATTTCCTCAGAATATTGTCAATGTTTCCTGCTTAAAACTGCCATGGTAGAAGTATCAGGTAAGTGTGTTATGTAACACGTCTTTCGGTCTTTTCTGTACGCAAAGTTCAAGTTTATGTAGTACATAATAGAGATTCTATCTTACATCATCTTTTATTCGACCACATATTTAGAACAAAGTTTTATCTAGGTATCTATTCTTTCTTTTTTTTTTTTTTTAAACGAAATTCCGTTCTGGAAGTTTAAAATTCGAAATTCCACATTATATTCACGAAAGTTATCCTATGCAAAATATCCCAAAGACAGAATTACGATAATTTATAGTAAAGTACTTTTTTTTTT
>JAEUYN010002409.1:0-15232 GCA_018257835.1 Euura lappo | reverse complement strand
AAGTAGCAGCTGGGCGCGCCTGGGCTCCAATGAGTTTATAAACGCCCAGGCGCGCCCAGCTGCTACTCAAGAGTTTCGAACACGAGTATCTCTCTGGCTATGGATTTTGAAAAGATCAATAAAATGTGGCTTCAATTAACGGCCACGGCGCGACCCGTCGAATCAAGTCGAGTCAAGTCAAGTCAGGTCAAGTCAAGACAAGTCAAGTCAAGTCAAGCCTTGGCTTCAATGAGTTTATGAACGGCCACGGCGCGACCCGTCGAATCAAGTCGAGTCAAGTCAAGTCAAGACAAGTCATGTCAAGTCGAGTCAAGTCAAGTCAAGACAAGTCAAGTCAAGACAAGTCAAGTCAAGTCAAGCCAAGTCGAGTCAAGTCAAGTCAGGTCGAGTTCAGAGAGTCATTGGAGCCAAGGCGCGACCCGTCGAATCAAGTCGAGTCAAGTCAAGTCAGGTCAAGTCAAGTCAAGTCGAGTCAAGTCGAGTCAAGTCAAGCCAAGTCGAGTCAAGTCAAGACAAGTCAAGTCAAGTCAAGTCAAGTCAAGTCAAGTCAAGTCGAGTCGAGTCGAGTCGAGTCAAGTCAAGTCAGGTCGGTACGGAGGAGGTGAGTTTCAAACGTGGGTTCTCATCACTACCTGAATTCTATACCTCGCATCGAAAGTAATAGAGCTCGTCTTAGAATCCAGAATTGTAATATAAAATCGAAATTCACAGAGCGAATTTGTGGTTGACGAGGTTGATCACTTCTCTCAGTAAGTATAAGAGGGGGGAGGACGTATGCCGAACCAGCATATTGTTACACGTCTACACAACCGCTGACTATGTGACCGAGTGACAACGGTGGGGATATCGCCCGCCACGAAGCATACAGAATTCATCTGTTTATTATAACACGGCATTTGAGAAGGACTCTTCGAAGAAAAGTCCTCGCCAATGTCCCGCTCACAATGAGTGTGTGGTACGCCAGTACACATGTAGCTGCAACCGCACACTCCGTGGAGAGTGTATCTGCTGACGATGGAGGAGCTCCTACTTCCACCCGATATAATAGTCTCCGTCCTGTAGATATATAGTTGTTATATCCCTCGTGCACAGAGTGGTCTGTGAAAGAAAATTGGGAGAAAACAGTCGTCAATCTCCGTCTGTTTCCGGGTTTCTCGACTCCGTTGATGATTCCGGGCAACACAAACATCATGTCCACCCCAGATAAACCGAGCGAAATCACTGTCCGGGTCTTCCTGGAAACGTTCAACTGGCAGGAGGCAGCCGAAATGGAGGAGACCAGCTTCGGAGGGTGGTACGAGCGAGCGTGGTGTGCAGCACGCTGTGGGATAGCTCGGTTCGTGGAGGTGAACGACGGGGGAACCCTCCAAGCGGCCTGTTTGGAGTGCTACAATAGCCCGTGAGCAAACATTCATCCAGAGTTCTAGCCCTAAAGAGACTCCTAGAGAAAATTTCACCGAAAATTTTCGTTACAGCATAGTTGAAGGCGTTCAAGGACGACCCCGTACGGACGCGAACGCCCATATGCTTTTTCTGTGATAGAGGACTTCCTAGTGACATATGGGAGACGAGGGGATGCCAGGGATGTCTCCAAGCTAAATATCACTACGCAGCGGAGGCGTACGAACGGTTCCTGACTGGGTTGAACGCCGGAGGAAGACCCGAGATCGAAGAGTAGACGTGTATTTTAACACCAAAATACTATTACTATTATCCGAATAAAAGTTTAGTAGTTCTTATTTTGAGCGTCCGAGAATCTGTTTATGTCATCAAGTTAATATTCCGGTAATCAAAAACTCCAAATCAAACGAAAAAGAAGAACCGACTCTTCCCGAAACTATTTATTCGCCGAATCCCCTTCACAATGAGTATGAGGTGATGACGATCGCGTGTACTGAGATGTGACTCTCCAACCGCCACATAGAGCTCATCTATCGTGGCTGAAGGAGCAGTTTAGTCTCTCATTTTTCTGTGACGTTGAAACATCAAACTCGAGGATGGCTATCCGACCAACTGTGGAGAACATGCAGGCGTTTATCGCAAAATTTTCCTGGGACGTGGTGGAGTGGTTGGAGGAGGAGCACTTCGGCCAGTGGTACAAGGAGCAGTGGGTGGGCGCTCGATGTGGGGAAGCTGAATACTTCGAGGTGTCTTTCGGAACTACGTGCAAGGTGGCTTGCGCAGGGTGTTTCCAATCTCTGTGAGTTGGAAGGTTCCGTTCCCGAGTATCTGGCACAAACAAAAACAGTCAACGAAATTTCTGCAATCTTAGTATCCGCGAAGACGCAAGTGGGAAAAAAAAAAGGGTCCACAATCTTTGTCGCAGACAACCCTCTCTTTTGTGCACCTATTGCGGACAACAACTTGTAAGAAACGTCGTCACCGCGGACGAATGTCGGGAATGTTTGTTCCTCAAATTTCGATATGCAGAGGACCTCTGGCACAGATTCAGAGAGAGGATTGGGCGCGGAGATGGAGAGGAAGATGGAAGAGAAGGCGGAGAAGTGCAGCAAGGAATATAGTAAACGATGATTAGACAAGGTTATCCAACATTGTTATGGGGATAATAAAAATTCTTTTCTATTTTATTCTCTTCCTCTCTAAGCCTGTTATCATTGTACGGAGGAGGTGAGTTTCAAATGTGGGTTCTCATCACCAGCTTAATTCTATACCTCGCATCGAAAGTAATAGAACTCGTCTTACAATCCAGACTTGTAATCTAGAATCGAAATTCAAGGAGCGAATTTGTGGTTGACCAAATTGATCACCTCTCTCGGTAAGTATAAGAGTAGGAGGACGTATGCCGAATCAGCATATTGTTACACATCTACACAGCCACTGACTGCTGGTCGTAGAAGGGGTGGGGAGCTGGTGGGGATCACGCAAGGCGTCGCTGAAGACGGATCTTCAGTTTTTATCAACCGCCACACCGGATAGTTTGTTCATTATTAATAACGGAGATACAGATTACCGGGTTGATATCCCACAGCCGTGATCAGCTTTCGGTGAAATCAAAAGGTTTTACCTCTTTATAAGAATCGTTGTACAAATCTTCTTCTAAAAGAAAACACAGTGATTGGATTATTCTGTGGATCAGGTGGCCTGGATCACCACGAAATGGGTGTGTACAAGTGAGAATGATCCCTTCAGATCTCTTATAGAGGAATATTGATTGAATTATCTATGAATCGTAATTTTATCATAAATCCGGGCTGTTGCAGAACCTCCTGTATGGACGAGTTTGGTGGGAAAGACGGCGCGGCGCCGCTAAGTTTTACAGGTGTCGAGTCAATAATTCAAAACGGCGATATATGCTGCGGCTCGCGGTTAGCTTGCGACCGGTAATGTGTTGAAAAACGTGGACGGGTCAGTAGTGTATTCGCTAGATATGAGAATAATAAATATTAAAATATACCGCACAAGTATTTGGAGACCCGATTCTTCACCCTACATCTAACCTTCCAAACTTCTGTCCGGAGAGTAGGGAGAGAGAGAGAGGGAGAGAATCCGCAGCGTAACCGCCATCTTGGTATTTTTTTAAGATAAGCCATCCTCAGCCGTATCGCCAGATTATTCTGGACCTCTGATATGTATTCTACTTCTATCTCTCTAGATGTCGGGCAGTAGTTCTGTAACCAGATACAGCTGCAGGTGTGCTCGCGGGAGGAGACAAAAACCGTGAGTCACCCATCTGTCACGTATCGTACAAGGGTGCGTCATCACTCTGGTAATTCACCCGTTCTTCGTGACCATAGCGTCAACTTTTACACAAAATCGTGAGATCCCGATGGTGGGGATGTGTCGATGAGTCGGACCGACACCGCCGATCCACATTCAGTCTGACAACTTCAAGCGTGAAAGATCAACCATCAGAGCTACTGGCTACATCAAAATCCGGTGCCTTTTCTAATATGTTTGGCTTATTCTGTGGATCTGGTGGCTTGGATCACCATGAAATAGGTGGGTAGAAGTGAGAATAACTACTTTATTGAATAGTGGAATATTCATGCATTATCTCTGGATCGTAATTTTATTATGAAATCCTCGTTATTATCCTCGTTATTGTAGAACCGCCTGTATGGACGAGTTTGGTTGGAGAGACGGCACGGCGGATGATCGTTGAACAGGTCTACGCACCTTCAATGAGTGACGCGGATCTTTACAAGGCGGCGTTCAAATGGTGGGTTGTACACCGGAGTGCTGCCCTTGGGTGGGAATTGGGAGGCTCCAGATGGATTCCACACCCGTGCGAGACGTGCTTCAATCTGATTCCGGAGGCTGCGTTGCTCGTGAAGTCGTTGATGAAGAATATCGGGTCTGATGACAACCATCTGGTGAGTCAACCGTCTGTTATGAGGTGGTACATTTCTTGAGTATAAAACCACACCTGTTTAGGTAGCGGCGGCAAAAGGCGGACACGATGACTCTGGATAGTTAAACGTTGCGCTCCCCCACATCACACAACTCCAAGAGCATAGCGCTCTATAAGACGGTTGCTGTCGTCGACGAGGGATCGACGTCTCCATTTCAAGAAGGTTTCAGCGGGTACCAACGTCGCGGACGAGGTAGGAAGAGCGGTAGCCCCTCGGTTACGGAGTCGTGTATATACGGTGAGTTCGGTAGGTAACACTGCTGAGTCGGCCCTCTGTTATGAGGTGATACATTTCCTGAGTATAAAACCACTGTTGTTTAGGAAGCGGTTGGAAAAGGACGGACACGGTGACTCTGGATACTTGAACGTTGCGCTTTACCTGTTCAGACACCTCCGTATCGTCGACGTGGGATCGACGTCTCCATCCGAAGAAGTCTTCAGGTTGATTATTCTGGATAGAATCTAGCCGTATGAAGACTTTTGGTTCTTTCACCCCCCAGTCGACCCCACCTCACTTGCTCTAGAAGCCTCCACCAACCCCTTAACTTTGCTAGAAGATGTCGTCTCAGGAGAAGTAATAAGTCCTCGGTTGAAAAAACAGATTTCGCACGGTGTGTAATTAGTGTAAATCCCTGTTTCAGATAGTACAATATAAACATGTTTTGATAAGCTGTCAATTTTGCCACGTTTTTGTTCTCGTTCAGCCAGCACCCCTCCAACTTCAACCCCCACCAATTTCACCTCCTACTCGAGATAACCTTCACCCTCCAGTTGAGAAATAGAATAAATATAGGGTTATACTCGACACCACATCTCACCAACCACTCTAGCTCTAAGAAACAGGATAGTTATAAGAACCTATGTACGCCAGCCTCTACCTGAAAAAACAGATTTCACACGTTCTGTAGTTCGTGAGAATCCCCACTGACTCCCTGTGAAGACGAATACGAAATAGATTGTTTATGTACAGGAAAATTATAAGAAAACCACCACATAAAATCACAATATATCATAAGAAACGCCTGTATTCACTAGATACGAGAATAAAAAGGAATATAAGAATATAACCCGTAATTATTTTGAAACCCGATTTTTAAAGTCGAGTAGTAGTAGTAGTTGAGATTTTCAGGTTTTGAAGGACGACCAGCGAGAGATCTAGAGACAAGCCGCCATCTTGGAATTTTTAAGATAAAACATTTTCAGCCGAGTCAGCAGGTCATTCACCCCAGTCACAGCCGGCCGCAGCATCGCAGCGCGGGGGACGGGGGAGGGGGGCAAGGTCGGCGGCGAGGTGTAACCTGACACCCGTTTGTTATGACTCTCCATGGCTGTCACAATCTACTGTCCAGCGAACTTGTGACCAGAAGAGTGTAGGAAGGTAGAAAAAGGCCGTCTGAGTACGATGAACGGGTTCTGGACACGAAATCGCGTATTTTGGACAAGTGATTAATTTTTTTTTTTATTTAAATTTTTGAACCAAAGTCAGCGAACTTGTGACCAGAAGAGTGTAGGAAGGTAGAAAAAGGCCGTCTGAGTACGATGAACGGGTTCTGGACACGAAATCGCGTATTTTGGACAAGTGATTAATTTTTTTTTTTATTAAAATTTTTTTGAACCAAAGTCAGCGAACTTGTGACCAGAAGAGTGTAGGAAGGTAGAAAAAGGCCGTCTGAGTACGATGAACGGGTTCTGGACACGAAATCGCGTATTTTGGACAAGTGATTAATTTTTTTTAAATTTTTTTTTTATTTAAATTTTTTGAACCAAAGTCAGCGAACTTGTGACCAGAAGAGTGTAGGAAGGTAGAAAAAGGCCGTCTGAGTACGATGAACGGGTTCTGGACACGAAATCGCGTATTTTGGACAAGTGATTAATTTTTTTTTTATTTTTTATTTATTTAAATTTTTTTGAACCAAAGTCAGCGAACTTGTGACCAGAAGAGTGTAGGAAGGTAGAAAAAGGCCGGCTGAGTACGATGAACGGGTTCTGGACACGAAATCGCGTATTTTGGACAAGTGATTAATTTTTTTTTAATTTAAATTTTTTTGAACCAAAGTCAGCGAACTTGTGACCAGAAGAGTGTAGGAAGGTAGAAAAAGGCCGTCTGAGTACGATGAACGGGTTCTGGACACGAAATCGCTTATTTTGGACAAGTGATTAATTTTTTTTTTATTTAAATTTTTTTGAACCAAAGTCAGCGAACTTGTGACCAGAAGAGTGTAGGAAGGTAGAAAAAGGCCGTCTGAGTACGATGAACGGGTTCTGGACACGAAATCGCGTATTTTGGACAAGTGATTAATTTTTTTTTATTTTAATTTTTTTGAACCAAAGTCAGCGAACTTGTGACCAGAAGAGTGTAGGAAGGTAGAAAAAGGCCGTCTGAGTACGATGAACGGGTTCTGGACACGAAATCGCTTATTTTGGACAAGTGATTAATTTTTTTTTTTTATTTAAATTTTTTTGAACCAAAGTCAGCGAACTTGTGACCAGAAGAGTGTAGGAAGGTAGAAAAAGGCCGTCTGAGTACGATGAACGGGTTCTGGACACGAAATCGCGTATTTTGGACAAGTGATTAATTTTTTTTTTATTTTTTTTTTTTATTTAAATTTTTTTGAACCAAAGTCAGCGAACTTGTGACCAGAAGAGTGTAGGAAGGTAGAAAAAGGCCGTCTGAGTACGATGAACGGGTTCTGGACACGAAATCGCGTATTTTGGACAAGTGATTAATTTTTTTTTTATTTTTTTTTTATTTAAATTTTTTTGAACCAAAGTCAGCGAACTTGTGACCAGAAGAGTGTAGGAAGGTAGAAAAAGGCCGTCTGAGTACGATGAACGGGTTCTGGACACGAAATCGCTTATTTTGGACAAGTGATTAATTTTTTTTTTATTTTTTTTTTTTATTAAATTTTTTTGAACCAAAGTCAGCGAACTTGTGACCAGAAGAGTGTAGGAAGGTAGAAAAAGGCCGTCTGAGTACGATGAACGGGTTCTGGACACGAAATCGCTTATTTTGGACAAGTGATTAATTTTTTTTTTATTTAAATTTTTTTGAACCAAAGTCAGCGAAGTTGTGACCAGAAGAGTGTAGGAAGGTAGAAAAGGGCCGTCTGAGTACGATGAACGGGTTCTGGACACGAAATCGCGTATTTTGGACAAGTGATTAATTTTTTTTTATTTAAATTTTTTTGAACCAAAGTCAGCGAACTTGTGACCAGAAGAGTGTAGGAAGGTAGAAAAAGGCCGTCTGAGTATGATGAACGGGTTCTGGACACGAAATCGCGTATTTTGGACAAGTGATTAATTTTTTTTTTTATTTTCTTTTTTATTTAAATTTTTTTGAACCAAAGTCAGCGAACTTGTGACCAGAAGAGTGTAGGAAGGTAGAAAAAGGCCTTCTGAGTACGATGAACGGGTTTTGGACACGAAATCGCGTATTTTGGACAAGTGATTAATTTTTTTTTTATTTATTTTTTTATTTAAATTTTTTTTAACCAAAGTCAGCGAACTTGTGACCAGACGAGTGTAGGAAGGTAGAAAAAGGCCGTCTGAGTACGATGAATGGGTTCTGGACACGAAATCGCTTATTTTGCACAAGTGATTAATTTTTTTTTTATTTAAATTTTTTTGAACCAAAGTCAGCGAACTTGTGACCAGACGAGTGTAGGAAGGTAGAAAAAGGCCGTCTGAGTACGATGAACGGGTTCTGGACACGAAATCGCGTATTTTGGACAAGTGATTAATTTTTTTTTATTTTTTTATTTAAATTTTTTGAACCAAAGTCAGCGAACTTGTGACCAGAAGAGTGTAGGAAGGTAGAAAAAGGCCGTCTGAGTACGATGAACGGGTTCTGGACACGAAATCGCGTATTTTGGACAAGTGATTAATTTTTTTTAAATTTTTTTTTTATTTAAATTTTTTGAACCAAAGTCAGCGAACTTGTGACCAGAAGAGTGTAGGAAGGTAGAAAAAGGCCGTCTGAGTACGATGAACGGGTTCTGGACACGAAATCGCGTATTTTGGACAAGTGATTAATTTTTTTTATATTTAAATTTTTTTGAACCAAAGTCAGCGAACTTGTGACCAGAAGAGTGTAGGAAGGTAGAAAAAGGCCGTCTGAGTACGATGAACGGGTTCTGGACACGAAATCGCTTATTTGGACAAGTGATTAATTTTTTTATTTAAATTTTTTGAACCAAAGTCAGCGAACTTGTGACCAGAAGAGTGTAGGAAGGTAGAAAAAGGCCGTCTGAGTACGATGAACGGGTTCTGGACACAAAATCGCGTATTTTGGACAAGTGATTAATTTTTTTTTTATTTTTTTTTTTATTTAAATTTTTTTGAACCAAAGTCAGCAAACTTGTGACCAGAAGAGTGTAGGAAGGTAGAAAAAGGCCGTCTGAGTACGATGAACGGGTTCTGGACACGAAATCGCGTATTTTGGACAAGTGATTAATTTTTTTTTATTTTTTTTTTATTTAAATTTTTTTGAACCAAAGTCAGCGAACTTGTGAGCAGACGAGTGTAGGAAGGTAGAAAAAGGCCGTCTGAGTACGATGAACGGGTTCTGGACACGAAATCGCGTATTTTGGACAAGTGATTAATTTTTTTTTATTTATTTTTTTTTATTTAAATTTTTTTAAACCAAAGTCAGCGAACTTGTGACCAGAAGAGTGTAGGAAGGTAGAAAAAGGCCGTCTGAGTACGATGAACGGGTTCTGGACACGAAATCGCGTATTTTGGACAAGTGATTAATTTTTTTTTTATTTATTTTTTTATTTAAATTTTTTTGAACCAAAGTCAGCGAACTTGTGACCAGAAGAGTGTAGGAAGGTAGAAAAAGGCCGGCTGAGTACGATGAACGGGTTCTGGACACGAAATCGCGTATTTTGGACAAGTGATTAATTTTTTTTTAATTTAAATTTTTTTGAACCAAAGTCAGCGAACTTGTGACCAGAAGAGTGTAGGAAGGTAGAAAAGGCCGTCTGAGTACGATGAACGGGTTCTGGACACGAAATCGCGTATTTTGGAAGCGCGAATAAATTTTTCTTTTTGAAATTTGAATTTTTTCGAACCAAAGTCAGCGAACTTGTGACCAGAAGAGTGTAGGAAGGTAGAAAAAGGCCGTCTGAGTACGATGAACGGGTTCTGGACACGAAATCGCTTATTTTGGACAAGTGATTAATTTTTTTTTTATTTAAATTTTTTTGAACCAAAGTCAGCGAACTTGTGACCAGAAGAGTGTAGGAAGGTAGAAAAGGGCCGTCTGAGTACGATGAACGGGTTCTGGACACGAAATCGCTTATTTTGGACAAGTGATTAATTTTTTTATTTAAATTTTTGAACCAAAGTCAGCGAACTTGTGACCAGAAGAGTGTAGGAAGGTAGAAAAGGGCCGTCTGAGTACGATGAACGGGTTCTGGACACGAAATCGCTTATTTTGGACAAGTGATTAATTTTTTTTTATTTAAATTTTTTTGAACCAAAGTCAGCGAACTTGTGACCAGAAGAGTGTAGGAAGGTAGAAAAAGGCCGTCTGAGTACGATGAACGGGTTCTGGACATGAAATCGCGTATTTTGGAAGCGCGAATAAATTTTTTTTTTTTGAAATTTGAATTTTTTCGAACCAAAGTCAGCGAACTTGTGACCAGAAGAGTGTAGGAAGGTAGAAAAAGGCCGTCTGAGTACGATGAACGGGTTCTGGACACGAAATCGCGTATTTTGGACAAGTGATTAATTTTTTTTTATTTTTTTTTTTATTTAAATTTTTTTGAACCAAAGTCAGCGAACTTGTGACCAGAAGAGTGTAGGAAGGTAGAAAAAGGCCGTCTGAGTACGATGAACGGGTTCTGGACACGAAATCGCGTATTTTGGACAAGTGATTAATTTTTTTTTTATTTTTTTTTTTATTTAAATTTTTTTGAACCAAAGTCAGCGAACTTGTGACCAGAAGAGTGTAGGAAGGTAGAAAAAGGCCTTCTGAGTACGATGAACGGGTTTTGGACACGAAATCGCGTATTTTGGACAAGTGATTAATTTTTTTTTTATTTTTTTTTTTATTTAAATTTTTTTGAACCAAAGTCAGCAAACTTGTGACCAGAAGTGTGTAGGAAGGTAGAAAAAGGCCGTCTGAGTACGATGAACGGATTCTGGACACGAAATCGCTTATTTTGGACAAGTGATTAATTTTTTTTTTATTTTTTTTTTTATT
This sequence comes from Euura lappo, assembly GCA_018257835.1. NCBI lineage: Eukaryota > Metazoa > Arthropoda > Insecta > Hymenoptera > Tenthredinidae > Euura > Euura lappo. The sequence goes on along the minus strand of JAEUYN010002409.1, from coordinate 4,652 downwards.
TAAATTTTTTTGAACCAAAGTCAGCGAACTTGTGACCAGAAGAGTGTAGGAAGGTAGAAAAGGCCGTCTGAGTACGATGAACGGGTTCTGGACACGAAATCGCGTATTTTGGAAGCGCGAATAAATTTTTTTTTGTTTGAAATTTGAATTTTTTCGAACCAAAGTCAGCGAACTTGTGACCAGAAGAGTGTAGGAAGGTAGAAAAAGGCCGTCTGAGTACGATGAACGGGTTCTGGACACGAAATCGCTTATTTTGGACAAGTGATTAATTTTTTTTTTATTTAAATTTTATTGAACCAAAGTCAGCGAACTTGTGACCAGACGAGTGTAGGAAGGTAGAAAAAGGCCGTCTGAGTACGATGAACGGGTTCTGGACACGAAATCGCGTATTTTGGACAAGTGATTAATTTTTTTTTATTTAAATTTTTTTGAACCAAAGTCAGCGAACTTGTGACCAGAAGAGTGTAGGAAGGTAGAAAAGGCCGTCTGAGTACGATGAACGGGTTCTGGACACGAAATCGCGTATTTTGGACAAGTGATTAATTTTTTTTTTTTTATTTAAATTTTTTTGAACCAAAGTCAGCGAACTTGTGACCAGAAGAGTGTAGGAAGGTAGAAAAAGGCCGTCTGAGTACGATGAACGGGTTCTGGACACGAAATCGCGTATTTTGGACAAGTGATTAATTTTTTTTTATTTTTTTTTTTTATTTAAATTTTTTTGAACCAAAGTCAGCGAACTTGTGACCAGAAGAGTGTAGGAAGGTAGAAAAAGGCCGTCTGAGTACGATGAACGGGTTCTGGACACGAAATCGCGTATTTTGGACAAGTGATTAATTTTTTTTTTATTCAAATTTTTTTGAACCAAAGTCAGCGAACTTGTGACCAGAAGAGTGTAGGAAGGTAGAAAAAGGCCGTCTGAGTACGATGAACGGGTTCTGGACACGAAATCGCGTATTTTGGACAAGTGATTAATTTTTTTTTTATTTTTTTTTTTATTTAAATTTTTTTGAACCAAAGTCAGCAAACTTGTGACCAGAAGAGTGTAGGAAGGTAGAAAAAGGCCGTCTGAGTACGATGAACGGGTTCTGGACACGAAATCGCTTATTTTGGACAAGTGATTATTTTTTTTTTTATTTAAATTTTTTTGAACCAAAGTCAGCGAACTTGTGACCAGAAGATTGTAGGAAGGTAGAAAAAGGCCGTCTGAGTACGATGAACGGGTTCTGGACACGAAATCGCGTATTTTGGACAAGTGATTAATTTTGTTTATTTTTTTAATTTAAATTTTTTGAACCAAAGTCAGCGAACTTGTGACCAGAAGAGTGTAGGAAGGTAGAAAAAGGCCGTCTGAGTACGATGAACGGGTTCTGGACACGAAATCGCGTATTTTGGACAAGTGATTAATTTTTTTATTATTTTTTTTCATTTTAAATTTTTTGAACCAAAGTCAGCGAACTTGTGACCAGAAGAGTGTAGGAAGGTAGAAAAGGCCGTCTGAGTACGATGAACGGGTTCTGGACACGAAATCGCGTATTTTGGACAAGTGATTAAATTTTTTTGAACCAAAGTCAGCGAACTTGTGACCAGAAGATTGTAGGAAGGTAGAAAAAGGCCGTCTGAGTACGATGAACGGGTTCTGGACACGAAATCGCGTATTTTGGACAAGTGATTAATTTTTTTTAAATTTTTTTTTTATTTAAATTTTTTGAACCAAAGTCAGCGAACTTGTGACCAGAAGAGTGTAGGAAGGTAGAAAAAGGCCGTCTGAGTATGATGAACGGGTTCTGGACACGAAATCGCGTATTTTGGACAAGTGATTAATTTTTTTTTTTATTTTCTTTTTTATTTAAATTTTTTTGAACCAAAGTCAGCGAACTTGTGACCAGAAGAGTGTAGGAAGGTAGAAAAAGGCCGTCTGAGTACGATGAACGGGTTCTGGACACGAAATCGCGTATTTTGGACAAGTGATTAATTTTTTTTTTATTTTTTTTTTTATTTAAATTTTTTTGAACCAAAGTCAGCGAACTTGTGACCAGAAGAGTGTAGGAAGGTATAAAAAGGCCGTCTGAGTACGATGAACGGGTTCTGGACACGAAATCGCTTATTTTGGACAAGTGATTAATTTTTTTTTTATTTAAATTTTGAACCAAAGTCAGCAGACTTGTGACCAGAAGGTGTAGGAAGGTAGAAAAGGCCGTCTGAGTACGATGAACGGGTTCTGGACACGAAATCGCGTATTTTGGACAAGTGATTAATTTTTTTTTTATTTAAATTTTTTTGAACCAAAGTCAGCGAACTTGTGACCAGAAGAGTGTAGGAAGGTAGAAAAGGGCCGTCTGAGTACGATGAACGGGTTCTGGACACGAAATCGCGTATTTTGGACAAGTGATTAATTTTTTTTTTATTTAAATTTTTTTGAACCAAAGTCAGCGAACTTGTGACCAGAAGAGTGTAGGAAGGTAGAAAAAGGCCGTCTGAGTACGATGAACGGGTTCTGGACACGAAATCGCGTATTTTGGACAAGTGATTAATTTTTTTTTTATTTTTTTTTTTATTAAAATTTTTTGAACCAAAGTCAGCGAACTTGTGACCAGAAGAGTGTAGGAAGGTAGAAAAAGGCCGTCTGAGTACGATGAACGGGTTCTGGACACGAAATCGCGTATTTTGGACAAGTGATTAATTTTTTTTTTATTTTTTTTTATTTAAATTTTTTTGAACCAAAGTCAGCGAACTTGTGACCAGAAGAGTGTAGGAAGGTAGAAAAAGGCCGTCTGAGTACGATGAACGGGTTCTGGACACGAAATCGCGTATTTTGGACAAGTGATTAATTTTTTTTTTATTTAAATTTTTTTGAACCAAAGTCAGCGAACTTGTGACCAGAAGAGTGTAGGAAGGTAGAAAAAGGCCGTCTGAGTACGATGAACGGGTTCTGGACACGAAATCGCGTATTTTGGACAAGTGATTAATTTTTTTTTTATTTAAATTTTTTTGAACCAAAGTCAGCGAACTTGTGACCAGAAGAGTGTAGGAAGGTAGAAAAAGGCCGTCTGAGTACGATGAACGGGTTCTGGACACGAAATCGCGTATTTTGGACAAGTGATTAATTTTTTTTTTATTTTTTTTTTTATTCAAATTTTTTTGAACCAAAGTCAGCGAACTTGTGACCAGAAGAGTGTAGGAAGGTAGAAAAAGGCCGTCTGAGTACGATGAACGTGTTCTGGACACGAAATCGCGTATTTTGGACAAGTGATTAATTTTTTTTTATTTAAATTTTTTTGAACCAAAGTCAGCGAACTTGTGACCAGAAGAGTGTAGGAAGGTATAAAAAGGCCGTCTGAGTACGATGAACGGGTTCTGGACACGAAATCGCGTATTTTGGACAAGTGATTAATTTTTTTTTAATTTTTTTTTTTTGTTTAAATTTTTTTGAACCAAAGTCAGCGAACTTGTTACCAGAAGAGTGTACGAAGGTAGAAAAAGGCCGTCTGAGTACGATGAACGGGTTCTGGACACGAAATCGCTTATTTTGGACAAGTGATTAATTTTTTTTTATTTAAATTTTTTTGAACCAAAGTCAGCGAACTTGTGACCAGAAGAGTGTAGGAAGGTAGAAAAAGGCCGTCTGAGTACGATGAACGGGTTCTGGACACGAAATCGCTTATTTTGGACAAGTGATTAATTTTTTTTTTATTTAAATTTTTTTGAACCAAAGTCAGCGAACTTGTGACCAGAAGAGTGTAGGAAGGTAGAAAAAGGCCGTCTGAGTACGATGAACGGGTTCTGGACACGAAATCGCGTATTTTGGACAAGTGATTAATTTTTTTTTTATTTATTTTTTTATTTAAATTTTTTTGAACCAAAGTCAGCGAACTTGTGACCAGAAGAGTGTAGGAAGGTAGAAAAAGGCCGTCTGAGTACGATGAACGGGTTCTGGACACGAAATCGCGTATTTTGGACGCGCGATTAAATTTTTTCGAACCAAAGTCAGCGAACTTGTGACCAGAAGAGTGTAGGAAGGTAGAAAAAGGCCGTCTGAGTACGATGAACGGGTTCTGGACACGAAATCGCGTATTTTGGACAAGTGATTAATTTTTTTTTTATTTTTTTTTTTTATTTAAATTTTTTTGAACCAAAGTCAGCGAACTTGTGACCAGAAGAGTGTAGGAAGGTAGAAAAAGGCCGTCTGAGTACGATGAACGGGTTCTGGACACGAAATCGCGTATTTTGGAAGCGCGAATAAATTTGTTTTTTTTTTTGAAATTTGAATTTTTTCGAACCAAAGTCAGCGAACTTGTGACCAGAAGAGTGTAGGAAGGTAGAAAAAGGCCGTCTGAGTACGATGAACGGGTTCTGGACACGAAATCGCTTATTTTGGACAAGTGATTAATTTTTTTTTTATTTAAATTTTTTTGAACCAAAGTCAGCGAACTTGTGACCAGAAGAGTGTAGGAAGGTAGAAAAAGGCCGTCTGAGTACGATGAAAGGGTTCTGGACACGAAATCGCGTATTTTGGACAAGTGATTAATTTAAAAAAAATTTTTTTTTATTTAAATTTTTTTGAACCAAAGTCAGCGAACTTGTGACCAGAAGAGTGTAGGAAGGTAGAAAAAGGCCGTCTGAGTACGATGAACGGGTTCTGGACACAAAATCGC
>JAEUYN010002407.1:0-60019 GCA_018257835.1 Euura lappo | reverse complement strand
AAGTATCCTAGATACTAGGGGTACTAATAAAGGAAGAATGAAAAACATTTATGAGTTAAACAGTCATCACATGAAAAACTATTACTGTTTCTTTTGTCATCAAGACATTCTTCGATGAAAAGAAGGTTTAATACTGGAAAATATGATTCCATCCTGCTTACCCCAACTCTGAAAATCCCATTTCAGTTCCATGTAAAAGTCCCCCATTTGTCTGAGCGCCTCCACTAGATTTGGTCTTCTTTCTTCCATTTGTTCCCTTACTTGTTGCTTCAGTTTCCTAACGAGCAAAGATACTGCAATAAAAATAATACAGATTATTTCTCAGTCCATTCACGTGCCATATCAGAAAAGTTTTTGCAACAAAGACTCGCACTCTATACGTTACATTTCATGACCATATTGCATTAGGATCAAGCAGGAGAGTGGATTCGTCACATTTGAAACCTTACAAGTTGTGCTCGTCTACTTACTAGTTTGTCGATCCCCATAGCTGATAGCCTCTGCAAGAGGACTCCATCCAGCAAGGTTCTTGACTTTTACCGGTGCTCCATGCGCGAGTAGTAATTGAACACATTCTGCAAGTGTCAAATTATTGTCAAATTAATAACAGATTCAACGTTCAGAAAGATCCTGTGAGTTATGCCAATCGTGTGCGTACCTTTTCTTCCTAACATAACAGCTAGATGCAGCGGGGTATTTCCTGCAACGTTATTCAAAATTATATACAACTAGAGATCTCAGACCGAAGACATTGGATTCATCAATGCCATACACAGACAATACTTTGGTTTAAAATTCTCTGAACAGAGAACCTAGCCTCTCCTGATCTACGACAATGCGAAACCAACTCGTATCTTTCAGGATATCTCATAGGGCTAAAATAAAATTCAAGAACATATTCAAACTCTTGAGACTTACAGAGCTTAAATTTTTCTACCGCAGGATGTTTACAGAGTTTGAATTTCTAAATCCGAGTTATTTCTATTTTTTTTAAATCCAATAAAAGGAAATTGCTTGTAAAACGAAAACAAAAAAAAACGACGTGCTTCGAGGAATGTATGAAACACACTCCGCAGTTTCTTTAACCCTAGATATTGAAGCATGCGATTTTATTCAGTTTAAATGTTAAGAAAAATGCATATCATAAATTTTGCGTGATAAATGAATACTCCCACGCGTTTTAGGTCGAGTTCGTTCCACATATGGATTTGTACGTATAGCATGACGTCGAGCGTCCAGCATTGAGGTTATGGTCTATATCCCTGTGACAACATTACAGAATAAGACAATGCTCCGGGGGTACTTGAGGTCGAAATAAATAATGAACCTTGCTTGTCCTTCTCGGCGATGTCGTGAGTTCGTATCAAGTAGCTGAGCTCCTTGACATCCCCGTGAAAAATACATTTGTGAAGGGGATAAGGTTCGATCGAGGTCTCCGCCATGTTTGTTTCCCAAAGACTCGCTACGGTATTTCACTATTTCACTTTACACCCGATTAAAGATTTTTTCTGACCGTTTACCATCGCTATTGCATCCTCACTCCAGACGCGTATCATTAAGCGTCGTTTTTCCGACGATATCCCGACCAAAACAAATCGCGTATCTATCAACTGTCAAAATTTTTCTAACGTCAGACATGCCGCAGTTCTGCACTGCGTCCTTCTGCTGCGGCTGACAATTTTTGTCGCGATATATATATTTTTTATTATTTACTGATGTAACAACTCGGACCCCTCGACATCTCGCGTCTAACGCACCGTCTCATCTACGTTAGACTTCGTTTATTAATTTAACGTCTGTTATTCGTAATTTTAACAACCGGGTTTTTTAAAGTCCCGTAATTTTGTTCCACCGCCAGCCAATCTCTACGGGTATTTGTTTCCAGCCTCGCGTAGGTGTGACTCTATTAACCGTCGCCAAAACATCGATTTACGGAATGTCAAATCGCCAAGCGATAGACGCCTTCATTGAAGTCAAATTCATTCGGAAGTGTCGCGCGGGTCTATATGTATATCTATACAATACACAGTATAGAGTATCGCGCTCCCCAGCTCGACCCTTTATGAAGCTGTGAAACAGCCGCCATCTTTGTAGTCCGATCAGACCGTGACGTGATTTGTTTACTCAAAGATGAGGAAATGTATGATATGTAAAGCGACTAACCCTAAAAATTGCGGGAGAACAGTTTTTTTCATGTAGTTAATTGCTTAATTATCTTGTTATGGACTAAAATTATCTTGAAATCGTTCTGAGTTGAACACTATTTGAGTTTCCCGCGCGTCAATGTCGATTTAGACTACAAAAATGGCGGCCACAAGCGCGTTCAACCGGGGCCAACTCGCTATCTATTTCAGTGTATATATGGGGGATTCCACGTCAAATCGAACGGTCGATTTCCCTGACCCCTTTTGATCTATTTGCCCTCTTACACAGTGGAAGTACACGTTGAAAGGATCAACTGTGAATTCTTTCAGATTTTTCTGACCAAGTATTTTTTTGCTACAGCTGGTCGAATAACCAGCTATTAGCGGTTTTTTTTTAGATTTTTCAAGCCAACATAGCGTGAAATCCAGATGAGCAATGAAAAAAGTTCTCATACAAAAGTTTCGCGTTTTTCTTTGAAATTTCTGAAAATAATTTTTTGCAATTTTTTGGGCCTCGCGAAACTGCAGTTTTGGGGAAAAATATTCGAAAATCTTCAGTAACAACAAAGTGCCCCAATCGAATTGGCTGAAATTTTTACACAGCATGTCTTTTGCAATGCCAAAAGTTGTCTGAAAATTACGTATTGGGCCGAGCAGTGGTTCAAAAGATACATCAACAAATATTCGCACAGTGGCGAGAATTCGGCGATTATGAGATCGCAAAAAAGTTTTTTCTGCCGCAGTTCAAAAATTCAAGGGCGATCGCGAGTACGCAAACAAGAATAATGAATATTGATCTTGAATTTTCGAATCGTGGCCAAAAAACTGTTTTGCGACCTCATAATCGCCGAATTCTCGCCACTGTGCGAATATTAGTTGACGTATCTTCTGAACAACTGCGCGGCCCACTTTGAAATTTTCAGACAACCCTTGGCATTGAAAAAGACAAGCTGTGTATAAATTTCAGCCAATTCGATTAGGGCACTTTTGAGTTATAAATGATTTACACTCATTTGACGTGGAATCCCCCATTTACACTCATTTGACGTGGAATCCCCCATATGTATATCAGTCCGTCCAACGTTCCCGCGGTCTACGCAGGCTGTCAAAAGTCGGAGATACGGTCGACCGAACGGGTAGTAGGTGGGATCCAAGATGGCACTGTGACGTCGCACAAAATATGTCATTTTCGCAAATAAATTTGGTTTTTTAACAAGTCTACGTCGTTCAACGTAATAGAAATAACCGAGAAATGTGAACCCCTGTTATTTCCGCCTATATAAATTAAGTTTTACCCGCGATTCGTCGGTCCGCATAAACTTTTTTTGTTCGTTATTAAATTCTCGGTGAATATCGTCAACTCGGCATATTCTTCTCTATGAAGCAGTATCTGCCAGATATTTGCAGGTAACTAGATACACTCCCTCAACAATCACGTGTTTCGTTAATCACTCCATGCATAACGTCACTATAATTTCAGTGACCATTTACACCCATAAATGTCAACTGCCAGAGACGTCTCCCTGGACCAAGGAAACGCGATGGAGAAGTTCGCCGTCGACATAGACAAAGTTCTCGATGAATTTGAATTCAACGAAGGTGAGAATCGCTATTTTTCACACCCCTAAAGCTCACCTCGATATTTCTAAAACCTACGGTTCTTCTCCCCTTTCCGAAAATTTCCTCTTTGTCTCTGATGACATGATTTTTGTTGAAAACTTGACAAGACAAATATCTGAATTCTACATTCGACTGACCTTGGAAAATATTTCTCCAACCATTGATATTGGCGTAATTTTTTTAACACCGCGTAATTATAACTTTCAGATCGTGCGGAGCAAATTGCGTCTCTTCCATTGTCGACGAATCATGTAAACGATGATGAAGAATCGCAAAGTATACCTGAGAGGAATCAGAACCACAGTCAACCAGTTTTTGAGACTGGGATTGTGGCGGACATTGGTAATCTGAATAGAAATTATGACGTTTCTAAAGCGACAGATGCGATGATGTACGTGGATGGCGAAGAATATAATCATAATTTGAATATTCATAAAATTATCGTAAGATCGGAGAGCAGAGAGTCGGCGAATAATTATTACCCAAAAGAATCGTCGTCGGAGAATAAAATTCAGAATAAACAGTCGGTCGAGAGCTATGACGCAGAACCGTCCTCGTTGACGATACACAATGACATAGCTACAAAACCGTTACAGAAACAACAGAATGATAATCTGAGTATTAAACTGAAAAATAGCTACGTCAAGAAATTAAATCAACCCAACGCCAAACCGAGCGTGAGCAATGTATTCAGCAGCTTGAACGAATACATCAACGCGTCCGGTCCTAGGCTGGAAAATGTAGATAATAAGCCAATTAGAAAAGATCCAAGCGATCAGGTACGACAGGAAGACGAAGCTGCTGACGCTTCTAACAACTGCAGCAATAATTTACCACAAAAAGTTGACGAGGGTGCTAGTGTTAGAAAAGTATCAAATACAGCTCCTCCGGAATATCAAAATATTTTGTTACCTGTTAAGTTGGAAGCTAGTGTATCTGAGACGGAAAGCATCGATAGTAGTGAGATTGAGCTTGAGGAAAGTATCAGCTTGCTCGAAAATTTGAAGGAGATAGATAAGGAACCGTTGTACACAAACACAACTTTACCCGCAGTTGTTGACAGGCCGAAAGAGTCCAAAAGTATTATTGATAGGCCCGAGCATGTTTACGAGAACGTGTACATCGGCACGGATATCCCAAAGTCGCAGGAGCTGTACGCGACGGTGAACAAAGGAAAGCCAAAAGTCCAAGAGCTCAAGAGTCAAGAGGAGATAAAACATACCTATGAGAACGTGGATTTCGACGAGCCAAAGAAACTAGCAACGACTGACGGCAAAGAAAATGTCTATGAGTGTATCTACATCGGGAACAGAGAAAACTTTCCTGAAACTACTACGGAGCTGGAGATAGCGGCTAAAAAAATAGCCGATCAATTACACGTCAGTGAAAGAACTAACGATATGGAAAGTAAAGGGATCAATCTTGCTAAACTCGTTTTCCAAACTGTACAACTAGGCGCAACGGAAACTGAGAATAAACCAGTCGGGTTCAGTCATATCGACGACTTGTCCGAGGAAGAATTGAACAAATATCTGGCGGATTTAGAGGCGGAGGAAAGAGCACAGGAGGCGACAACGTCCTATGAAAATTCAATGCCCAGTTCGTACAGAGATTCGGATACTTTGGTGAAAAGTAAATTCCAAAATTTACGAGACGACGAGGATGCTAATGAGGCACCGATATTTGAAAGCGTTACCATTGGTGAACTGCCCGAAGTATCGCGAACAGAACTGTTGGAGAAGGCTAAAAAGTTTCCTGTTATCGACTACAGCAAAAGCGGTCCGAGCGGCGAGCAAACGGGAGATTTTTTAGTGAGGAAAGGTTCCGAAAAATTTCCCGAACCCGTAAAAGTTATTTCCGAGGCGAGGGAAGAGAAGGGAAAGGAAAGAAAAAGTAAAAAGACTAACGAGAAGATGAGGAAAACCTCGGATAATTCGGAACCAAATATAGAAAATATTAAAACTCAGGACGACGATCTGAAACCAATGGAAAATTGTGAAACAAAAAATGGGTCTGAGGCAGAAAGTACAAACTCAGTCTTGTCAACTCGCGAACCTTCATCTATTATGGAGACCGTCGAACAAGGAGGGCTAGGCATGGCAGAGAGTGACAAAAGTGGGCAGGAATCAAAACCGGAATACTCTACCAGTGATACGAATCCTGATCACAATTTGGCAAGATCCAGTGGAACAAACGTTAATATTGAATCCAACGGGATCAGTTCTGTTCCTAATTATGCTATGGATGACACAAACGAATCACAGAACGAATCGGAGGTAGTAGAAGAGAATAATACACTCGTTACGAACAACGAGCAATCCTCGGACAACAACGGTCAAACACAGAGCGATGATGCATCGAGCTGTACTGAAAATGGTGAAGTCATTTCGGAAAATGACCCGGATACAGAACGACCATCTAGACCACTGACTTTGAACATCGTATCAACGGTGAATATGGACGAACCGACTCATGCAGGTGGATATTATTCTGTGTTGATTGAAACCGTGATGTTACGTCACCGATATTTGTTTCTTCTAACAGTTCAATGCATGTGACAATTTTCAATTTACCACTACATCCATATTCCCACTCGGTAAATTACGATCTATCCCATCATCAACAACGCATATAACAGGTCGGAAAATTGCACTTTCTTCAGCTGGATAAATTTCTTGCCTTTCAATTCTAACTTGTGAGCCAAATACATTACTCATATGAAGTCTCAAGCAAGTCAGGGAATTTCATATCGCAATTATATTTGATATCGAGCTTAGTTGAAAGATTTCAGATTATTGGCCGTGATGATTAATTAGAAAACTCAATTTTACATTCCAAACAGCGTACCAAGCCTATCAAGTATTCTTCTTTGTGATCATTAGATTGCCAAGCCACCACATGGACTCGTTATCATAAATGATGTTCCAATTATTCGCAAAATTACGACTTGCACAGTGCATCCATAAATAAATAAATTAGTGTTTATCGATTGAAGATAGCCGTTATCTATGAACAAAAACTTCACGGTAGACGCCTGTATTATTGACAATATAGTATATGCCATTCATTAACTCATTCATTTCTCAATAATATAACGCGTACTATGACCAACGTTTCTTAACGACGTGTTTGAACTACGGCACAAATGACATACCGAACGATCTGAAAAAATAGGTCATGCAAGATTTAATCAAATTATGATGGGTAGAATCTGCTGCTGCCACCCCTGGGGACATCGAGCAAGTGGAAACAGACACTGAAAGAGAAGTTGAAGTTGAAGTTGAAGCTTCACCTAATGCTTCAGAAACTTCATCTTTAGAGTGTGGCATGGTCTTAGGGAAGCAGCCACCGTTTTGGGTACCAGACAGTGAGGCACCTTTCTGTATGCTCTGCGAAGCCAAATTCACCGTCATCAAACGACGTCACCACTGTCGTGCTTGCGGCAAGGTATAAACTCATTTATGAAAACAAAAGCAGTGTCTTAACAGATATCCTAATTCTTTCAGGTATTATGCAGCAAATGTTGCGGGATGAAGTACAGATTGGAGTATCAGGGCAATATCGATTCACGTGTCTGTTTGCCTTGTTATCAGTTACTCGTTAGAGGTAGGATTTCGAAAATACTTGTCATGCGCACGTAGTGTCATTTATTTATCATGAAACCTTATTGTATACTTTTAGCTGAAACTGAAGAAGGCGGTGGAGATTTGCCCAGTGGTTTTCCACATTTTTCTGGAACTGATATAAATTCACCACACGTAAGTTTAATAGTGTCTGCAGTTATTATTATTGACATTACCTTCCAATATCGCCAAATTTCTATTAATACACACCTATGACAGAATTTGGGAAGAATTGCTGACACATTTTTTAACTCTCAATGATGGAGGATCAGATTTGATTGAATTCTGGATAATCTCCCAAGACCAGATCTTCATATCTCAATCTGTCTTCATTGGGTTTTGACGATATCGACCACCGAGTATTTGCTCGTCAGTCGACTATCCGAGCCAATACTTTATAGTAGAACGTCGAAAAAATTTGAAAGCAGAGCCATGTGAATCTAGTAGTTTTTTCATACAGGATTGTTGGTAAATTAGCCACATACGGATAAAAAGAAGCAAGTGATTTTACTTGGTTTGAATACCCAAAATTTCTGAATCGGAGTGTATATAAATGATATAGATCCTGCTGGTTTTAGAAACCTAACGGCTGTTGCTATCACTTCACTTCTTGTTACTGCCAATTGCTATTTTGGTAGAAGCATTTGTGTATTGTCAACCACTCTAGACGTCAATTCTAATGGCGAAAAAACTCCTATATTATTAATAATCTTTGCTCAGTCTTTCTTAAGAATTGAATGCATGGTATCCATTTTACAGCTTGGGAATAATGAGCATAGAGAATGCCGTAACTTCACGCATGATAGATAGATATTAAGGTACCTAATTCTCCATTCCTTGCTGACAAAACCCAATCGCTCAGTGTAACTGATGCAAGATACCTGAATGCAACTATTATATTTTTTTTCTAACACATGCACGGTTACTGCGTTTGTTGGACCTATTTAAGCGGCCATAAAGTGACCTTTTTTGACCGGCTCGTAAAGCGGGGAATAATGATTTCATTTTCGGTCTAAAAAAGCCCACTTTGCGCCATTGGTGCATAATATAGTATACCTTATGGTTTTATCCCCGTAACAAGTTGTTGAAACCTTTTCCTTCTTAAAGGAATGCTGTACTTGATTTGGACATGGACTTGGATGTTCGAAAATATCTCAGTCCACGTCAAAATCGAGTATGGCATCCTGTCAAAATTTTGCCATCTTTAATCTCACATTCCTTAAATTTCTTGGATGAAAATCTGTTTTGTTTGAAATTGACGTAGACAAGAAAAGCTTAGTTGAAGAAGTATGCATTTCATATGCCATATGCCATACAGTCAGACTCTAACGATAGCCAAGCAAGGGCCTAGCTCTGAGGTACTGTAGCACAAAATATCAGCTGCTTCAACATTTTGGTTTGTTCCTAAGCTTCTCTGATGCATACCATCTAAAAAACCTGGCTAAAAGAGAGTGCTAGGCATGTCCATTACGATCTGTTTATTCTTCGCCAGTCTTGTGCTATAATTGAAGGAGACCACAATTGATGTCTTCTTTTAGTATGGACATTCCTTCAGAAAGAATCTATTTCTGTATTCGCGATGCGATAATATGCGAGAAAAAATGCGGGCTCCTTTGCTGTTTTAGTTTATTTTATTAGTTGTCAGGTTTCATTCTCTGTTTGAAGCACGAAAATCTTACTTTTTCTTTCGATTATTTTTTTTCCGACTAAGAAGAATTGAATGGCATTGGCGTTGTACGCGATAAATCTTGGTACTAGGTCTTCAGTAGTGTTCCGAGTATTGTAGTTAGTCTTTACAACTGAGCAAGTGTCAGGAAATGGAGTATTCAACAAATCGTTATAGGGGAGACAACCAAATCCAAATAATCCGATGGAGTATTGTTCGACTATACCACCTTTGCAACAGTTAGCCGGTGGCTTGCCATCCCCACCAACTGTGATGGTGCCCGTAGGCGTACTCAAGAGAGAAGGGAGTACGAAACAACGACCCGAAGGACCAAAATCTGTTATGTTTAGTGACGGTGAGAAAAAATTCAGTCACTTTTTATTACCTGTTCACACCTCAACGATTTTTCAAGATATTTTGTAGAATTATACACACAGTATGATTTTACACACGAGGTCTTTTGATCGCTTACCTCAATGTCGTTGCACCTTTTTATTATTTTGACTTCGTTGATTTCCGTGTAGATGGTACACAGCTATTCAATTCACAATTTAATATTTCATTTTTACCCAAACGAATAACATTCTGCAGCATCATCGGGCCCCTTCCCGTTTGTTTTGTTTTCAAACACCTCTAAATAAAACACAGGAATAAGGCCTGGCTGTGACCTGACAGAGCTTGATTCATCCTGGGACCCTAAGCCACCCTATCGGAAGCCTGGAAATAAACGATTGCCTACTCCCCCAGGGCCATCGACAGCTTCTACAATGGCCAAGCGGCAAAATCTCCCGCCTCTAGACCCCAACACGAATAGTTACATACCACAAGATGCAAATCTGTTACCACCAACTGTAACTATACACAAAGGCCGTAAGTTTAGTGTAAATAAATAAGTGCGAAATATTTTTATTCCCATGTTTGATGAAATAATTTTCCAGAAATTAGTTACCATGACGTCTTGGACCAATCACGACTTTACGACTCATTGAAGAATGAATGTGAACCGCCAATAATGTTTGCGATAAACAGGAATCTCTATGCCTATGTCAAGATAACTAATTGTACGTAATCTATACGAATACTATAATCCATGCTCTTTTGCTTGTGATACGTGATTTAAGGCAAGTGACATTCTCGTTTTTATTTACAGTAAGTTGTTGCGTCAACAGGATATGCTGGAACGTAACATCCAGAGGCTTGTCCTGTGTCGGCCAAGACGAGGTCATTTTATTAGTAGAAACTTTACCTGACGAGACACTCATTCCCAAGGACCTTCTCGTGCATATCAATTTATTATATGTTGAAGCGATCAAAGGTACCGGTATTCAATCAAACCTTCACATACGTCGCGTAGGGAAAAAATTTCACCCTCTGTTATTATCGAATCTTGGTGTACAATATTTCTTTGTTTTTTATCATTGAGAACAATGTGAAAGACTGTGCACGATCACAAGACGTAATTGGGCAATTCCATATCAAGTGATCAAGGCTTTTGGGACAAATTTTTCTGATCTTGACGTCGATCTCAGAAAAAGTAGTTCACGATGAAAAAAAAATACTCGCCAAAGCATTTTTTTTTATTCTCAATATTTTCGAAGTTATGCAACCTCTTCGTTTTGGCGCATTTTTTTTTACAAAAAATCATAACTCCGGCTACGTTGGTCATAGGGAGATCAACTTGGGCTCATTTTCTTCACAAAAGAATATAGTTTTTAGAAAAAAATGGGGCATTGGGATTTTCGATCGCTCAACATAAAATTGTCTGCTTTTCCCGAAACAATTAAAGATTGCGGAAAAACGCATTTTTTTTAATCTGAAAAAAATTACAGACCTAGATATATGTATCCTCTCAGGGCTGTGTAATTTTCAGAGTGGGAGAGCCAGGCGTTATTTTTTTATGGCCTAAAATGTGTATTACGTTGATAAATACCTTTTATCGTGTAATATTTTCGGCAGACTACTTAAGTATTTAGAATTCAAGAATGGGCTTTTCGGTTCAAATAACCTCTTTAATCATGTATTTTGGGCCAAATTATGTTGCTCCAACTTCAAGTTTAATAATTGTTTCAACTAACATGGATTATGAGTATTCGTTGGACCTATAGTTGCAGAATTTTCAATGTTAGTTGAAATAATTATTAAACTTGGAGTTGGAGCAACATAATTTGGCCCAAAATACATGATTAAAGAGGTTATTTGAACCGAAAAGCCAATTCTTGAATTCTAAATACTTAAGTAGTCTGCCGAAAATATTACACGATAAAAGGTATTTATCAATGTAATACACATTTTAGGCCATAAAAAAATAACGCCTGGCTCTCCCACTCTGAAAATTACACAGCACTGAAAGGATACATATATCGAGGTCTGTGATTTTTTTCAGATTGAAAAAAAATGCGTTTTCCACAATCTCTAATTGTTTCGGGAAATGCAGACAATTTTATGTTGAGCCCCATTTTTTTCTAAAAACTATATTCTTTTGTGAAGAAAATGAGCCCGAGTTGATCTCTCTATGACCAACGTAGCCGGAGTTATGATTTTTTGAAAAAAAAATGCGCCAAAACGAAGAGGTTGCATAACTTCGAAAATATTGAGAATAAAAAAAAATGCTTTGGCGAGTATTTTTTTTTCATCGTGAACTACTTTTTCTGAGATCGACGTCAAAATCAGAAAAATTTGTCCCAAAAGCCTTGATCACTTGATATGGAATTGCCCAATTCCCTTATTATCCATATTTATCCATTACAAAAAAATAATTGAAAAATATGTATATCGATTTCGAAATTAAAGGAACAGCGGAATTTGTTTACGTAGAGCCAAGTTGACTAATCAATCTTTTATGAAGAGTATGATAGAGTATCTTTGCAATTTTATTTCCAGGTAACACTATAACTGAGCTTGGCGTGTCGATACACCAAGGTGGAAACTTGCTAGGATCTCGGGAACACGCGGGATTTCTTTTTATTCGTCAAACTTTCCAGTGTCTGCAAAGAATCGTCTTACCACCTCCGCCATTTCTTGTTGGTCTTCTAGTTCACAGGTAAGGCAAATTTTTCAGTAAAAATATTGCTTCAAATATCGAACTGACTTTCCAAAAATGGTCTAACTTTCACCCTTTAGCACGAAATCAATGTGTGACTGTAGATATAATTTTTATATTTCAGATGGGAAACGCCATGGGCTAAAGTTTTTCCGCTTCGATTAGTATTACGCCTTGGTGCTGAGTATCGGTACTATCCATGTCCTCTGGTTTCAGTTCGGTTCCGAGATGCAGTCTATTCAGAAATTGGACATACAATAATGAAAGTACTAGCTGACTTTAGAAATTTCGCCTATACTTTGCCAGGCGTAAGAGGTCTAGCTATTCACATGCAAGACAGAACCACAGACGTAATGTTCCCAAAAAATCGATACGACCAAGTTATCAGAGGGCTGAATAACTCCAATGATCATGTCTTGGCATATGCGTCAAACTTTAGTATCACAGCAGACTCACATTTGGTATGCATACAGACCAATACGGGTGATGAAAGCAGCTATCAAACACAAGCAATCAATATCCATAACAAACCAAGGAAAGGTGAGTCATCTAGTTACTCAATCATTACACAATGTCGCCGAAACTTATCTCAGGTTAAGAACTCTTGTGTTAATTTCTATGAACTAATCTTTGATTTTCTAGTAACTGGAGCCAGCTTTGTGGTCATCAATGGTGCATTGAAATCCTCGATGGGTCTCTCGGCTAAGTCTAGTATAGTCGAAGATGGGCTCATGGTTCAGATAATGCCAGAAAAAATGGAGGCTCTGAAAGCAGCATTGAAAAACATGCAAGATTTTTCGATTGGTTGCGGACCACAGGGTGCCGCAGAACCTGATGAGACTGTCAACATCAAATGGGTTGACAACGACATGCAGTTCAATATCGGGTAAGTCAAATTTTATTACCCGACCTTTAAAGCAGTCAATAAAATATAATTTTCTATATTACATTTTCCTTGTAGTGTCAAAAGCCCTATAGATAGTAAACCTATGGATGGTATACCGTCTATTAGAGTTCACAATGGATCTGACTACATGGGAACGAGCCGATTCATACGCTGGACAGAAGTCTTTATCATCAGAGTGAGTAATTATTATTAAAAAATTTGAATCAAATGAAGCAGCGTAACAGCATGAGTAACGAATTATCAAATGTGTTATCTAGTCCGACGACCATCCGAACGGTGTACATGATCCAGTAGACATCAACAGACTTTCGGAGAGTATAGCACGTGCAACTTGTGCAGCACTAGTCAAGTTATTGGATCTTTTGGCCACTGCTGGCCTAAGCAAAATCGCTGTGAGAACAACTATTCACCCTGACAATGTGAGTCATTTGTTTATGTATGATGAGTCTTGGTGCGGTAAGAGTTACATTCATGGCTTGGGTTGTTTAGAATTATAGAAAGTTCTTCACAGCAAGGTTTGTAACCCATTTCATTTCAGGTCGGCTACGAGGCAGGAAGTGAAGGAACACGTTTGCCGCCTATTTACATGAAGAGTTTGGACAACGAACTGATTCAAGTACTCCATAAAGCTGCTCAAAGCAGTCAAGATACGTACACAGTGCTAGAGTTGATATTCCATGTACTGGATGACTGAAAATGACTATGCTTACGCCCAGATTAAAAATTGGCTGTTTAAACATTCTTCACATCAAGCTGTTTTCTTATTATAATAGACAAGTAGAAGACTGTTACCTGTGCGTAGTAATTGTCGCTTGCGATGTAAGTAAATATTTACCGAGATAATCATTGCGAGATTTCATTCTGATGAAATGAATCAAGTTCATTTAAACTTTTTACTGCACAAATTTTTAGCAGTGATTAATTGACGATGGCTTTTGGGTCTGTAACTTCAACTGCACTGTTACACAGTCAAAATCGATCAGCCACTGTGTGATAATGTGGGTTGGCTAATGAGTTGTGCCTTGGGTATGGTTGAACAGTTCACGACGAAAACTTGATGTTCAAGAGGATAGGAAAGGACTGAACATGAGCATTATTTATTCTAGACTTGTGCTCTTTTACTCTGTGGCGCTGATTGAAAATGTTCATATTTGATATGTAAGAATTTCGCGTAACCACCGTTTTCTTTCTGAGTTGAAAAAAAAAAATTGAAATGTTTTAATTGATTAATTATTAAGCATAGCCTTTAGCATTGAGCCAGCCTTTCTCATTCGTAATGATTATGAATTTATATAAGCTGCCTGTGAGCGGTCTTTGTGCTACGTTACTTAGTCAGTGATTTGTACATTTTTTCCTATTGCAAATATTGAGACAGTTTTGTGTGAAGAAAACCAAAAGAACAAAATCGATGAATGTTTCACGAGACCATCACATACGTAATAGGATTTTAGAAAACGTATTTAGAATATTAAATTCAAAAAGAACTACACAAACACAAATGTACACACACATACTGACGCAAAAGCATGTATCACGTGTGTAGTACTGGACTACATAAGTATAAATGATTCGTTAACAGAGTATGTTAAATTTGCATCCACAAGTTTGTATAGCTTCATCTTGCAACTAAACAATTTATATATTATCTTTATAATGTTGAATGTTTTTAATTACTCAAAGTTTTATTGTATATTATTATGTTAAATTTTCAGAGAAAGGTGAAAACAAAAAATTGATAAAATATATTAACAACATGCAAGACGACATTTCTCTCGCGGCATAAAATCACAGTAATAAGTTTTTGTACGGATAAATTTTTACCGACTACATTGAACAAGGAGCAAGAGTTGACGAAACACCTCATGTTCATTGACCGTCCTGGATTAAAGTTTTCGCAATTTTGTTGTTACATTGTCACAACACCAAGATATTTAATATACCTTTAAGATGTATCTATATTATGTATATATATGAATAAACATTAAAATTGTACATATTATAAGAGCGGGCTCAGTCAAAAACTTGACTCACAGCGTCAATTATATTGTAATATTGATCAACCTAACGTGAAGAAAAGTAGCATAACTCGAAATTCTATGAGTCAGTTGTTGTGTTACAAAATTTTGTCAAATCGTTCATTGAGATTGTTTGAGATACGCTTCTACTATTATTAAATCGCCATTAATCACCAATTCCTTATCCTAGTACAAGCCTATTGCAACTATATCCCAGCTAGAAAGTGGAACTTGAAGAAGTTCGAGAAATAATAACTACAGAGGCCTATATGCCCATTCAATACAAACTTCTTCGTTAATGGATGATAGGAATGAGTCTTCCTTTTCGAAATTGTAATTTTTTACGATTCAAATATGAGATGCAACAATAATTTTGATCATTAATGAAGATCTGCATGAGTCCTGAATTGAATTTTGTATCATTATACCTTTTCTATACAAGGATTTCAAGTTTGTTCATCTTGCGATGAATATTGGTAGTATAATCGTATTCAGATATGTCTACCCCTTCCGGCTAACTAGGTGCTGCGCAGAGACCGAAAATAGCACCGTTTTGCATTGTTGGAAAGCTCCGGATAGTACCTCATTCACAGGGTTCGATTGTCAACTATTCGGCGAATAACGATTACTCGCATTCGTATCGAACTCGAAACCATTAGAGTTTTGAACCGCAGATGCCGGCAGCCGGAAGTCACCGGAAGTTTAGAGTCCGTCGTCCTCCCATCTGCCGGTCATTTTTTATTTGTATTTTTATTATCCGTCATACATTTCAACCCGACCATGTGTGACTAATTTTCGACGAAAAGTCGTTACCAATCACGGCTTTTTTTTATCGAACACATTAGCAATGAACTATTTCGCAAGCAATGAATGGAGCAAAAACCAGTACCAGAATCTCAACGACGCTCAATCTTATCAATGTAAGTGTCTCCGTATTATTTACTTTCAGAAATTATTTGGTTTCAGATAGGACCGAACCACATAACAAATAATAGGCCCTTTTGGGCGAGCTTCTGGTACAGCCATGGTACACGAACTAAAAAGTACCAAAATTATATTTTGTGTAGCATCATCGATACTTTTTGTGGTTCATTTTGTACGTTTACAGCAGAGGCTCGCCGAAAAAGAGCTTATTGATAAGATTGGATCGTTGCCGATCTGTTATTCTGTTTAAATACCAAAGTGACGGATTGTGACAGTCTGACGGATCCGTATAATACCAACGACATCTGGCGAGAAGAAGTGGAACGAATAATCCTGCTACCAGTTTTTAAAATCATTACCAGTAAAACGTTCGATTCTCGAATGTATTATTTTACGTGGATGTAGATCGATTGTGGTCTCTTGGACACGTATATTCAAAAATTGAGGGTAGATATGTTCTTTAACTGCTGACATCAGAACATTTTTCAGATTCGAAGGCACGCTCGGTAGTCAGCTCCTTAGTCGTGGGACTGTGTTTCTCTCTGTTGATCCTTTCCTTGTGGAGCATGGGCCAGCAGCAGATGGGAAATACGATTATCATTGGTTTTGATTCAAGGCAAACTGTGCTGAAGAAAACATCTCAGAGATTTTTATCCTATGGACTGGACTCCTCCTTGTTGAGGGACATGAAAAACTTACCAATCAATGACAAAAGATTCATCAATTTAGCTCGTCATCTGAGTCCAGCTTACGTCAGAGTTGGCGGCACTTCTGCCGACTGCTTATTTTTCAATCAGGTCATTGATGAAATTTTACAATCATGAAACCGATTAATGTTCCTATGTTGCATGAGAGTAGAGACCGATTTTTCGTTTTTAGTACAAAAAAATCAGGCCATCAATTAGCCTCCTTCTTTCAAATTTAATGCTTTCATTCACAGACATTTACTTCCATTATTTCTTTGGGCACGTTATATTATCTCAATCTGAACGAAAATGAAATATGCAATAATATAAATCATTTCTGAGTAGACGTTGAATCCGTCACCAGAAAGAATTTTTGACCCGGTTACGGGAGGAGACATCAGCAACTTTACAATAACTGATAAAGATTTCCTATCTCTGGGAGAATTCGCTCAACAAAGTGGTGCTAGAATGATATTCGATTTGAACGCTTTACTCAGAGGTTCGGATGGGGATTGGAATTACACCGATGCTACAAAAATTATTTCATTCGCAAAAGGCCACAACCTCGAGATGGATTGGCAGTTAGGAAATGGTTAGTTAGTCATGTAAATCGTGAGCTCAACTTGAGTTTAGAATTCATCGAGAACTGAGCCAAATCCATTTTACAATATTGATTTGAATATCAATTCCAGAGCCCAACTCGTTTCACCATGTCTTCAACCGAACAGTGTCTGCCAGCCAATTAGCATTGGATTACACGATCGTAAGGAAACTCTTAGACATAGCAGGGTACGAATCAAGTAATCTGATTGGCCCAGAAGTCAATCACATTGGCGACAAAAATCGTGTCGGCGAACGATACGCCACAGAGTTTTTGGAATACGTTGGAAGCAGTGTTACCTACGTTTCCTGGCATCAGTATTATTTGAACGGGCGTATAGCCACGGTTGAAGACTTCATAAATCCAGCCACCTTCAATCGTCTACCGATGCAGATTAGGTCGGTAGCGGAAGCTGTCAACAGTGTGGAAAAAGACGCTTACATTTGGCTTTGTACGTGTTTGAAAATCCCACAACTTCATTCAGCTGTATGAAACTATTGACAAACTCTTATTTCCAGCCGAGACAAGCGCAGCTTATGGAGGTGGTGCTCCAAAATTATCTGACAGATTTGTTGCCGGTTTTTTGTGGCTGGATAAACTGGGCTATTGTGCAAGTGCCGGAATCAATGTTGTAACAAGACAATCGTTTTTTGGAGGAAACTACGCCCTAGTATCACCTCAATTGACTCCTAATCCAGATTGGTGGGTCAGCGTTGCTTATAAACAGTTCGTCTCAGACAGAGTATTACAGCTAGCGATGAGGAATAATTTCGGACTTGTGAGACTGTACGCACATTGCACACCGGAAAGTGCTCTGCTTAGCAGAGTACCCGCTGTAACGATATACGGTGTCAACCTGGACAAAGCACCGGTCAGAATTAACGTTCAATCGTTTTATCCTGTGCCGAACAAACGCAATAAAGTATTCGCCTACGCATTGACATCAGATGAATTGACATCGAGGTTACTATACACAAGCTTATAATCTGGATATTCGTACTGCAAAGTTATTAACATCTAATCTCTGTGTATATTTGCAGCTCGATAAAAATGAACGGTGAAACTTTATTGCTACAAGAAGACGGGGAGTTACCACCTTTCGTGCCCATAATCTTGGATCCTAATGGATCAATTAGTCTTCCGGCTTACTCAATGAATTTTCTAGTACTCCATGACGCTGACGTGCCCGCTTGTGCGGCTTAGGCGACCCCATGCATGATCTTTAGTTATATAGTTATATATTTTGTATAAATATATTCAATGATTGCTGTTTTTTGTGATAATAAAATACCACCGTATATTAAACGTCTGAGCTGTAAATTTATTGATATACATCGCACAAATACAACGACGCATAAATAATGTGCGTGGTATGTATTCATTTGCATAAGTAACAGTCTTCCACGGTTTCTGTAGAACGTAACCTCAACGGTCACAGCTGTCAGTACCGTGGTCAGTACTGTGCCTTGGCCTACCGGTGGTATACTTTACAGGCTGGTTCAATACGAACTTTTTCAAATCGGCTTCGATTTGGAAAGTAGTTCAAAGTTGACGCTGCAAGAACGTGGTTCGATTGTCAACTGTTCGGTGAATGACGATTACTCGCATTCAAATATTTCAAATTGAACCCCAGACCAAAGTTTTCAACTTTGTGAGTCGTGAGTTCGTGTGCCGGAAGTTGACTGTTGAGAGACCATCTGAGTCTGCCGCTCATTTTTTATTTCCCATTTATTTTTATTCCGACGATATATGACTAATATAACGTCGGGCGAGACGTCGTTACGACTCACAGCATTTTCCATCGAATACAATGAAAATTAATTATCTCGCCAGCAATGAATGTGGCAAAAACCAGTATAAGAATCTCAACGACGCTCAATCTTACCAAAGTAAGTGTTCACGTTTGATTCACTTTCAGAAATGATCCGGTGTCAGATAATACCAAACATTAACAAATGATTGTGAGTTGTGAAATTACGACATAATACGATACAAAGACATAAGTTCTCACAAAGTTCCCAAATTGACTGTATATCAGAGTGACTGGTAACATAAAATAAGAGCGACATCTGACGGGAAAAAGTGAATCAGACGACCCTGCTACCAGATTCAAAGATAATTGTCAGTAAAACGTTCGATTTTCAATTTCATCATTTGACATGGATGTAGATCGGAGGCGGGTTCAAAATCCCGAACGATTTTGCGCCGAAAGGTCATAATTCCGAATTTAAAAGTACCGAATGGCATGATTCCGAATTGAAAAGTAACCAAAAAGCCATAATTCCGAATTTTAAAGTACCGAATGGCATACAGTAGAGCGTCGATTATCCGAATCAATTGGGACCGGGTGCCTTTCGGATAATCGAAATTTCGGATAACCGAACAGCAATATTCCGTGGGCGAAAAAAACGTCGATTCTTTCGAAATGATGGAATTTATATATGTATACATATATTTAACTACAATGAACATCAATAGGTTATTATCACAAGTACATTTTAGTGAACTGAAAACATGTAATCATCGTATCATTCAATGATACAGAACAAAGTTAGATATGTATGTCTTTAAAAGATAATCAACATTCTTATATATTTGAGTTCTTACATCTGTTTATTTTTGAAAAAGTTGACGATTTTCCAATAAACCAAATCGCCATTCGGATAATTGACGTTTCGGATAAAGCAAATCGCCATTCGGATAATTGACGTTTCGGATAACTGACGTTCGGATAATCGACGCTCTACTGTAATTCCGAATTGAAAAGTACCGAAATAAGAGTTTTGCACGAAGAAACCGTGCAAAACATCATTTCGGTACTTTAAAATTCGGAATTATGGCCTTTCAGTTACTTTGAAATTCGGGATTATGCTTTTCGGTTACTTTTCAATTTGGAATTATGGTCTTTCGGTTACTTTTAAATTCGGAATTATGCTTTTCGGTTACTTTTCAAACCGGAATTTCTGGTCTTTCGGTACTTTTGAATTCGGAATTATGGCCTTTCGGCACAAAGTCGTTCGGAATTTTGAGCCCGCCCCGTAGATCGATAATGATCTGTTGGGCACACATAATTTGAGATTGAGAGTAGACATTTTTTCCAACCGCTGACAATAGAACAATTTCAGATGCAAGGGTTCGCTCAATGGCCAGCCTCTTGATTGTAGGCTTGTGTTTCTCTCTATTGATACTATCCTTGTGGAGCATGAACCAGCAACGATTGGGAAATACGATGGTCATTGGTTTCGATTCAAGGCAAAACGTACTGAGGAAAACATCTGAGAGATTTCTATCCTATGCACTGGATTCCTCCTTATTGAGGGACATGAAAAACTTACCAATCAATGACAAAAGATTCATCAATTTAGCTCGTCATCTGAGTCCAGCTTACGTCAGAGTTGGCGGCACTTCTGCTGACTGCTTGTTTTTCAATCAGGTCTTTTGATGAAATTTTACAATCATAAAACCGAATAATTTTCCGATGTTGCATGAGAGTTGAGACCGATTTTTCGTTTTTAGTACAAAAAAATCCGGCCATCAATTAGCTTTCTTTCTTCAAATTTAATGCTTTCATTCACAGACATTTACTTCCTTCATTTCTTTGGGAACGTTATATTATCTCAATCTGAACAAAAATCAAATATGCAATAATATGAATCATTTCTGAGTAGACGTTGAATCCGTCACTAGAAAGAACTTTTGACCCCGTTACCGGAGAAGACATCAGCAACTTCACAGTAACCGATGAGGATTTTCTATCTTTGGGAAAGTTTTCTCAACAAAGTGGTGCTAGAATGATATTCGATTTGAATGTTTTACTCAGACGTTCGGACGGAGATTGGAATTATACTGATGCTACAAAGATAATCTCAATCGCAAAGGGCCACAACCTCGAGATGGATTGGCAGTTGGGAAATGGTTTGTTCATAAACTAAATTGCGAGCTCAACTTTCAACTGAAAACCAATTGAATCTAATCTGTTAACGGTAATTCGACTCTCAATTTCAGAGCCCAACTCGTTCAGTCTGGTGTTCAACAGAACACTGTCAGCCACTCAATTAGCAATGGATTTCACAGTCCTGAGAAAACTGTTAGACAGAGCTGGGTATGAATCGAGCAATCTAATTGGACCAGACGTAAATGCTATCGGCGATGCAAATCGTGCCGGCGAACGATACGCGACAGAGTTCTTGGAACACACTGGAAGCAGTGTCACCTACGTTTCCTGGCATCAGTATTACTTGAACGGGTACATAGCCAAAATTGAGGACTTTATAAATCCAGCTACCTTCAATTATCTGCCGATGCAGATTAAGTCGGTAGCGGACGCTGTCAATACTCTGGGAAGAGACGTTCACATGTGGCTATGTACGTGTTTGGGAAATTTCGCAACTCCATAGCACTGTGTTAACACTAGAACGTCGGGAGGTGGCCTGGTACAGGAATAGTGGCCAAAGGTGTAGTGTAATTACACTTCACTTCACGCAATAAATGCTATTTAGCAGGGTGTTCCACAATTATGCCAAAATGGAGCTCTCCCGCCGTTCTAGGTTTATTAGCTCGGCTTCTATAAAACACACAACAGTCGAATGCGCGTGAAGCAAACTTAGGTCAAATCTTGAAAAATTAACCAAATTAGAATGCTGTATATTGATTAACTATTAAGAAAATTTCATTTTCAGCTGAAACAAGCACAGCATGGGGAAGTGGTGCACCAAAATTATCGGACAGATTTGTGGCAGGCTTTTTGTGGCTGGATAAGCTGGGCTATTGTGCAAGTGCCGGAATCAATGTTGTAACAAGGCAATCGTTTTTTGGTGGAAACTACGCCTTAGTATCACCTCAATTGACTCCTAATCCAGATTGGTGGGTCAGCGTTGCTTACAAAAAGTTTGTCTCAGACAAAGTATTGCAGCTAGCGATACCAAATAATTTTGGACTCGTGAGGCTGTACGCACATTGTACGACGGATAGTGCTCTGCTGGATAGATTACCCGCTCTAACGCTATACGGAGTCAACCTGGACAAAGCACCGGCCAGGATTGATGTCCAAATGTTTTATCCCGTACCAAACAAACGCAATAGAGTATTCCTCTATGCATTGACATCAGATCAATTGACGTCTACGTAATTATACTTCAGCCAAGTTCATAGTCTGGATATTCGTACTGCAAAGTTATCAACATCTAATCTCTGCGTATATTTTCAGCTCGATAAAAATGAACGGTGAAACTTTATTGCTGCAAGAGGACGGGGAGTTACCACCTTTCGAGCCCATAATCTTGGATCCTCATGAATCACTTAGTCTTCCGGCTTACTCGATGAATTTTCTAGTACTCCATGGCGCTGATGTGCCCGCTTGTGCGGCTTAGGCAATACCATGTTCCGTTAGTTATATATTTTTTTAATATATTAATATAATATATTAATATAATAATATAATAATAATATAATATATCAATTTATATATTTCGTACACAGGTATTAAAGAATAATTACCTCTTGTGATAATGAAATACCACTGAACATTGAATGTCTAAGCTGTCAATTTATTAATGTACATAACACATTTACTACTACGCACGAACAATATACATAGTATGTAATAGATTGAAGTATAAGTCTAGACACGGGAATGGAACGAGATGTTCAAGTATACGACTCAGGCAGTTGCCGAATGTATTTCAAGTTCGAGTCTAATGACTAGATCGATACCTTCATCGGATTGCTAAATAAAGATGTTGAGAGATAGATTGAACTCGACTAGATGTTATAGACAGCTCTATTTAGACTTATCGAGTAACCAAAGAACCACAATATCGTACTTTTATTTCTTTATTAACGGCTAGGACTGTCATTGATACTATGAATACACCGTGTTGTAATATTATCCAAGACAGCGAAATGAAATAACTTATTTACCACTATAATGTTTTATCAACCGGTGGAACCAAGTTCTCTATTTAATCTAAGAACCGCCACCATATTTAACTTTAAAAACTTCCTAACAAATTTTAAACAATGAAGGAAACCACGAAGATGACACCGCGATGCCTCTTTGAATTTTGCCTCACAGACTGAAAATATCCGTGCGTTATTTACTTTGCTGCTTCAAATTTTACGTGTAATTGTATCACGAAAAATTAAACTATACAGTAGACCACTGCCATAGATTAAACGTATCATCTAATATTTAATTCGAACATATTTCACACTGGTGTTTTAGGACGATATATTTAAAATATTGAACACCATCCTTACGAAACGACCAATTTCATCTCCGAATGATATTTATTTACATTGTACAAAATACTGAAGTAAATGTATTTACTCTGAGGCAGTAACAGTTATAGTTTTACCCTTGGGGTCATCAAAGCGATCCATGGTACGAATGTCCATGACCATGGTTATTCCCCAAATGAATATCAGAGCCAAAAGTGCTGTGGTGAAAATACCAGACCAGATTGGAATGGTGGTAAAACCAACGCAATCGTAACCATCGCTGAATTTGAGGGTATCGTTGATGGAAGACTGACGCGGGTCAATTTGTACTTGGATACCAGTGAAATTCACGTATGTCGTATTGTAGTAAAAGACAGCGTCCCTTGCGCAGTGATAGGAGAAATTGAAGGGGAAGAAAATCGTTTTGTTCGCCGTCAATGTCGTTACGACATCGTTTACCACGTAGTCAACGTTGTTCAAATACCAATACTTCGTTTCTGTTGCGGTAAAGTTTAGTCGCAGAGTCAGCGCCGTATTGTTGGTGAAAGTCATGTCAAATCTGACGGTGTCTGTTCCACTTTCCGTCGCAGCATTCGTTGGCTGACCGAGAAGAGCGAAGGAATCATTGGCTCCGGCCTAAAATAATAAATAAACAAGTTTCATTTTATTCATACGTCGTCAAACTTTGTGACCAATGAAACGGGAGGCAGCAGACTCGCCATTCTTATAAGACCAGAAGTTGGGCAAAGCGACGTGGTTTGTTACCTTTGCGTAAATGCCTTGTCTAACGAAGAGCAGTACTCTGTCACTCTGCGTAATAACTTCATCCGCATGTGCTCTGGGCGTGACTGCAGCTCTACGAGTTCTTTCGGAGCGACTATAGCTGCAGGATGCTCCAGTGATGATAAAGACTACATCCGCACTGGATCCTTTCAGAGTTTTGATCATCTCGCTTAAAGCATTGAAATCTGTGAACTCAACGATGATCATCTGACCGTCAGAAATTGATTCCGGTTTTTCATTCTTGGAAATGTTGTAAAAGTCGAGATTCTCCAACGCTGTTAGCGGGGAGTCGACCGCTGGCAGATAGACCAGGTCGTCGGTAATTTTCAACTTTTGCTTGCTCAGGTCTTCGACGCAGAGGGTTTTCCTGCTGAATACTACGATCGGGCATCGGGACCCGCCCACTTTGTCCAACAATATATCGATGAATTCGGTTCCGCTCATTTTCTGCAAGGCGTTGATCGTGGGCTCCGTGTCACTTTGATGCCCGTTTAATATTAACGCGGGGACATAGTTGGCGGACACAACCACTGATATTTCGCAGAAAATAGCTACGAGCCCGAAGGCAGACATTAAACGCGACCCCGACATCTCTTTGCACTGGCACTGGATGTAGTAGCTACGGAAAGTAGTAGCAGAAGGCAAAACCGCCTGACGCTGTCATATGACGAGTCACGTGAGACGCTGCTAGCGCATCCGCCGTTCGAATTCCCCAGAATCCCTACCTCTGGCGGGAGTTTTGAAAAGGGGTTCGATCATGTTCCGATAATTTTGTTCGCAATACATATTCGGCCAACGGGTTGATATATTTACTCGAAGGAATCTTACGTGAGTCATTATTGGTAATATCGTTAGTGAACAAACAAGCCTGTAATTTCTTGCTGAATATTTTCAGGAAAAAAATGGAATTCACCATGCAGCCGATAAATTGTTCAGGAGTTTTTCAAAGATACGTGGGGTTTCCGAGAAAAATCGACGAAATCCACGTTTGGAGTTTCTATCGATATATGTATTTTAGTAATTCTTGTCTGTAAAGCGCGTGTAATAATGTTTGTTCGTCTAACTGAGAAAGTGAGAATATCGTTTTACCAAGTCGATCTACCTAATAATCGTATAGCGGCAGGCGATTGTGATAATATTATAATAAGTTACTCGCTCTCGGCGGGCGCTTATTCATTTAATCTAATAACAAAATTTTAATGGTACAGATTTGATGGAATAATAGTATTTCACTATTTCCAGTATCTCCAATAACGCAGCTCCAGTCGACAAATCGAAGCGTTTTGAAATCGGTTGTAATACACTGATATATTTTATAATTCGAGTCCCACTAAGAGAAATCATTTGATTGTTTACACTCGTCCACAGATTCCATTCTGCAATTGAATGGAATCTGGCTTATCAGAGAAAATCAAGGTGAATCATTGATTTCCTAACGTATTAGATGGCGCGGCGGTGTCCATCTATTATATTTGTACGATTTTTCAGAACATAAATTATTTTTGATATTGTTATAAAGTTACCCGTTATATCAGGGGAGGTCATAATGAGACGCCCCTGAGGAAATAGTTGATAGAAATAAGTGATAAAAAAATATCTGAATTACTGGTTGCTGCGTCAACCAGTATTATTGTGAAAACAGTCAGGTCTCAGACTTAAACGAGACAACACGTATATTCACTGGTTGAATAAACATTATTTCCTTGCACCTTAACCTTGGTCTCCTTTGTCGCCTTTATCATTTCGGGAGAACCCTTTATTTATTCGTAACAAGGTTCCATCCTTTGTTACAATATCAATGAATACGCCTGATGATATACTACCAGCGAATCATATATACCTCCAAGTTATCCAGCATACGGCGCTAAC
This sequence comes from Euura lappo, assembly GCA_018257835.1. Taxonomy (NCBI): domain Eukaryota; kingdom Metazoa; phylum Arthropoda; class Insecta; order Hymenoptera; family Tenthredinidae; genus Euura; species Euura lappo. The sequence continues at coordinate 33,922 of JAEUYN010002407.1, read as the reverse complement.
TTGCGGGTAATGACGGCGGCTGTTCTACCAACCACTTTGGCTCAATGAGCGGAGATGTGGATACATCATATGGGGGATTCCACGCCAAATTGACCGAAAAATAGATATTTATGTGGCATGCGCAGAAACTAACTGTTTATTCGGCAAGGTTATGTTTTTCGTACGAGCCGTTGGTTTTACCTGGCGAGCCGAAGGCAAGCCTTGTAAAGCAACGACGAGTACTAAAAACATAACTTTGCTGAACAGTTACTTTCTGCGCGCGCCCCATACAATATTTTTTACGGAAAAGGCATTAATAGTCACTTTGACGCCAGTTGAGTTCCGCACGAACTGCGTATAGGAGCTGCTGTAAAAGATAGTAGAGAGAGGGTAACCTGCGGTATAAAGACTTTATTCCGCAACTTTGACATGCGCACTTCGAACTGCGCATCAAAGTTGCGGAATAAAGACTTTATACCGCAACTTTGAACTTAGCGGTATAAAGTGCCACTTGCCGGAACGAAAACAGGCGTCAAAAAGTGACTTTTTAATGCCTGTGCCGTAAAAAGACTTTATTCCGCAACTTTGACATGCGCACTTCGAACTGCGCATCAAAGTTGCGGAATAAAGACTTTATACCGCAACTTTGAACTTAGCGGTATAAAGTGCCACTTGCCGGAACGAAAACAGGCGTCAAAAAGTGAATTTTTAATGCCTGTGCCGTAAAAACGAGATTTTTTCCCTGACCCCTTTCGATCTGCTTGTCCTTTTGCACAGTCAAACTGCATGTTGAAAGGATGAACTGTGATTTTTTTCAGATTTTTTCGACTCATCATTCCATTACGAAAAATCATCGAATGAATTGATTTTCAATTTTTTTTTTTCATTTTTTGTGCCTGCATAGCTCAAAACGTGAACGATGTATGGAAAAAGTTCCAATATGAAAATTTTTGGATTTTTTGTGAACTTTCCGAGAGTATTTTCATCAGATTTCTAATACCCCGTTCAAGTGTGGTTTTAATACAAAATGAGTGTAAATCATTCATAACTCAAAAGTGCCCTAATCGAATTGGCTGAAATTTATACACAGCGTGTCCTTGTTAATGCCAAAGGTTGTCTGGAAATTTCAAAGTGGGCCGAGCAGTGGTTCAGAAAATACATCAACAAATATTCGCACAGTGGGGAGAATTCGGCGATTATGAGGTCGCAAAACACTTTTTAGGCCACGATTCGAAAATTCAAGATCAATATTCATTATTCTTGTTTGCATACTCGCGATCGCCGTCATATGAGTTATTTTGTGGACCTACTAGGCCCTATTTGCAGATTTCAGTGCTATCGGCAAACCTCTTGCCTGCTCAAACCTCCTTTTAATCGCAGATATCTAGCAACCACGAACCTCCGTATAGTCTACGTTGGATCCAACGACTCCTTCCTTGACCCTACGTAGCCTCCTTCGGATCAGAAGCAGGCCGAGGACACTTCGGATTGAAGACTCGGAATCAAAAGGAGGTTGCGTAGGGTCTAAAAATGAAGTATAACGCCACCGACATACAACACTACCATAGCTTGGTGTAGACGTTTCGACCCCTTGTCGCTGATTCTGAGCTCGATTCTGAGTAAGATCCAAACGTGATCGCGCTTAGGTATGGACCCCAGTACCTCGTAGTATATAGGTGGTTGGATGGAGAATGTTTATTACAATTGTTTTGTTGTTTGGTACATAGGTTGTCTAACCTATAACTTTTTGGTTAGAAAAAAAAAAATGTTTTGTTGTGATTTCAAATATCTGAAAAATTAAATTATCATTGCTAAATCATTATTGAATTTTTAAGCCAAATTATTTTTGTTATTATTGATTTCGTTTATAATTGTTTGTTGAAATGTTTAGTTTCTGCATGCCACTTTTGTAGGTTCAACTGGAGTATAACATTAAACGGGCCGCGAATATATCGTACCCTCCTTTGAGCCTACGTATGCCCAACATTTGATCAACTTGGAGGTTCTGGGGAGGTTTAAAGGAGGTTGAAAAGGATCATTCTTCAGTAGATGAAAGAAAATGCGCAGTCTTCAGGGATGCACAGTCTGAATATTATGTTTGATATTTTAGCGCCGCGTGCTCCTCCGTAGAAACTTTTGAAACCGGGCGTTGAATCCAGTATTAATATTCATGAATTTGTCTGAACCAATCATCTCATGCTTATATCAGTCTATCGGACTTTTTTACCAGTGAGGTTGACTGAGAGGACGGTAACGGAGAAGTATTGGTGTGGTAGGTATGTGCGAAGTCAGAATTATGTTTCGGTGGACACAGTGTAAAAAACATGGTCATGCGGAACTCTCGTGATTTTCCTATTGGAAGAACGCACAGCGAGTACAGAGAAGTTTAATTGTTTCTTACCTTTGTCAGGTACAGACTAAATTGGTTTCATAAAATGGTCCAATTGCGCCACGGTGATAAACGAATTTGAATGTAAATGCATTGTGACAGTTGCTGAACCGTCTTTTTAACAATATTGAACGAGGCCATCGAGAGCATGTCTATTTATCTTATTAATTCGGTCCAGTAGGTTGACTCTTCATCGTGTCTTATCCATTCGGAATTGAAATAAATGTGCAGGTGTATTTTGTTTATTGTTGTCCTTGCTCGAAAACATTTTTCAGAATTTTTCCAGATTTTTTGGACCAACTCTTTCTGAGATTTTTTTAAATCGAAAAAAGGACCATTTTTTCATATCTGAAAAAATTTACAAAAATACCTACTTCCAAACGGCTGACGGAAAAAATCTAAGAAATTGAGAGAATGTTCATTTTGTATAGTTCTGGAAAAAAATCGGTGATCAATTCGGTGATTGTCGGGGATAAACAATTGTGCACGTGAATTTGGACTACCCCATACAACATGTATGGGGTACGTAAAACTGAATTTCTACATTTTTGTTTGATCACTTGAAAAGAGTCTCCCTTTTTTGGAACGGAAAATTTTACTGAACATAGTTCAGGGTGTCACAAAAGTATGGTAAAATTTTCAACCACCCCTTTTTTTTACTCACCGGCAATAAATTGGTAAAATTGTTCTTGGAACAATAAAATTATTCTATCTCATAAATAGCTGTTTTTGAACTGTTTCGTATCAGTATTTGGGGTTCGTGCTTCGTTTCAATAAAGTCCGAATAACAAAGAATTGTATCGTTCCTAGAATTTTTTTTCCAATATTTTATTGTCGCCGAACAAGAAATAAGGGGCGGCTAAAAATTTTACATACCATACTTTTTATGACCCCTTGAATTGTATTCATTAAAATTTTTTGTTAACCGCGTTTCACGGAAAATAAAAAATCAATGAGGGTTTAAGGGCATGCTGGACTCAGTCTTTTCCGTATTTAAAAAATAATGAAGCCTGATATGAACGGGGGGGTGTTTAATGGGTTCCTTAGACGATTTGTATCAAATTGGTAGTTGCATACATACACGTACACGTACATACATACACGTACCAGTTCCCATATACCCTATGCTCATCAAAAGTGAAATTTATTTCACCCAACATCCAAAGCAATCGATCATGTTGATTAACACTTGGGTTAAGGAATACTCTAGATTTATGCTACATTTGGTATTGTTGACTGTTGTAACTGTTCAAAGTGTGAATTTTGTCAGATTGATGTACAGGATATATTTCATCGTTTTCGACATCCTTTAATTAACAAACACCGGCGCTACATGAGAGACGAAACGATTCTCCAAATCGTATCAAAAATATATTGCTATATTTGTACGCAACGCAGTGGATGTATTTTTTGACAGTCGAAGCCGAGTCGGAATCTTGGTGAATAGTGAGCAACAAATCATACTTAGAATGGAGGAGGCTGAAATTTGAACAAATACATATAATTGGGATATTGCGTCAAATTTTTTTTCCGATTTTCATATGCGTATACCGGAGAGGAGCTCGAAATAAAGAGGTCGCGTTTTTTCTTTTTCGTTAAAGATGATAATCACAAAAGTTACAGGCAATTGAATTCCGGCGTTTTTGCTATATATAGATATACCTTAGCATGGGTGACGTCGCAACGTAGTAATTTACGAATCGTTGTATTTCTTTCAATTTTGTTTCAATTGAGAAAAGAAAAACTATGACCTAATTATTTTTTGCAAACTACTGATACATGAAATTTGAAAAATACGTGCGAGATCCCAATTATAACGACGTTCATGAATCCTTGCGCAAACGATGATCTTTCAAACAATTTTGCTTATAGCTGTAGGGGAAGGTGGGGTATACGCATATGAAAATCGAAAAATAATTTTGATGCAATATCCCAATTATATTTGTTCAAATTTCAGCCTCCTCCATTTTAAGTATGATTTGTGTGCTCACTATTCGCCAAGATTCCGACTCGGCTTCGACTGTCAAAAAATACATCCACTGCGTTGCGTACAAGCATAGTAATATATTTTTGTTACAATTTGGAGAATCGTTTCGTCTCTCATGTAGCGCCGGTGTTTGTTAATTAAAGGATGTCGAAAACGATGAAATATATCCTGTACATCAATCCGAGCATCAATCTGACAAAATTCACACTTTGAACAGTTACAACAGTCAACAATACCAAATGTAGCATAAATCTAGAGCATTCCTTAACCCAAGATTTAATCAACATGATCGATTGCTTTGGATGTTGGGTGAAATAAATTTCACTTTTGATGAGCATAGGGTATATGGGAACTGGTACGTGTATGTATGTACTACAGAGTAAGACCCACGAGCTTTTTAGCAATTTAGCGTACTGTGTATCGTGGTAGACCTGCGGTATGGTACACACAGAGGCTCAATTAGAAAGCCTGATTAAAATTCGAATGCGTTGATTGATGCAACACAGTTTTTTTTTTTTTTTTTGTGGGAACTAAAAATAGGAGCCTATACATTATCTCGTATTCGGAAATCCTATCATGGTAATCAATAGTTGCGTGTGCACGGATTTTTTTTTTCATCCCGTAGCATTTAATCTTTTCATTTAATATTTTACATATGGCGTTTTCGTTTTTGTTGATAGTACAGTGGGTTCTCGTTATAAGAGACTGATCGGGGGAATAGGGGAATGGGATTCCAAGAAATCCGTCGCCGGAGCGTTCCCCCACCACCTGCCTAGAAAGCACGGGTCGCATGGTAGCTTATAACGAGGAGTCCGAGCCAAAGTTGGAATACAATACGTACGCAGGTAGAGTGGGGGAAGCTATAAAAACGGAACGAAGGGGAAAACTCTTATAACGAGGACTCTTATAACGAGAACCGACTGTATACCGTTTGGAATTTTTGCACGGCCTGTCCATTGACACTCTGCATCTTTCAATCTTTTAAACAGTACACACCATGTTACTCCGAGCGGCAATTTTTTTATATGACATTTATCGGATGATTTCTATAATAAATATATTTTTACTTAAAACTTCAATGAATGTATAATGAACGTAATCTTACGCCGTTTAATAAACTCTCGAACTATCCAAGGAGTTACAAGAAGAAGTTCTCGTAGGACGTTTGGTCTCTGCAAAAAGGATGATCCGAAACTCAGGGGAACCGGTAAGTTGCTTCATCTCGTAACAACCCTATTGTTAATTTTTCGCCAATAAAGGCAGCAATTCCCGTAAGGCTGAATGTTCATAGTAGCAAATTACTGTGGCAGAAAAAATTCGGCACCAATCCAGCCTCTGATAAACCACGTGATAAATATGTGCGCTTGTACAATTTCATTCAACCCTCTGAGGGCCTCCGGGGTGTCCAGCCACCGGGTACTACATGTTAAATGATAACTTCAAAAAAGGGTGTACCTCAACGGGTTAACATTATACCCTTAACTAATTGGTCGATAAAGTTGCCTGATTTTTTATGCAAAAGTTGTAAAGGGTCGCTCTATAAATCAATTGATATAATTCTTCCCCAGAAAACGTATAGATCACTCTGTTGAAGTTTTCACCATTCCGTAGTTGGTGAAAGAAAAAAAAAAGTATTTGCATACGAGCTCAGGTTCGTTGAGTCAATATATTTGCGCCTCCGCAACTATCCGAGAAGTTTCTTCAAAACTCTAGAATCCAGACTTGAACTGACATATAATATACCTCTATCGTTCTAAGTTCTAAGAACTGTATATATAGCTGAAGAATGAGACAAGAATAAAAAGTCATGTATATGCGGTTCAAAGAACTTTGGATGCAGTGTAGCGTGCTGAATTAAAAAGCATATTACCTTCGTCAGGCTTTGCAGGAGACAGATACGACAGACTGCAGTTGCATGGAGTTGTACAGTAGAAACAAGTATCATCCAACAGCCAGATCTTCGACCGTCCGTAGTCATCAGAGTCATCCGCGCATCAATTCCTGCGCACGATGCCGCAAGAGAAAACCAGGCAACCCTAAGAATCTACAGCATTGTCCCTCCTGTCTTTGTCCACCCGATGTCGTCAGATCTTCTTCGGGCACGTTGAGGTCAATAGTCACAATATGTAATTTCATCCTCAGCTAGTCCGAACATCGTGAACTTACTTTCGAATCAACAGGGGTGCGGAAAATATGGAAGAAGTCTTGGCAAGGTTCGAAGAAATTACTACACATGACGTACGAGAACCTGGAGCAGCCCAGTTGTCGAACATGAGGCCGACAGCAGCTCATGGTAGAAATGCGTCGATCAGAAGCCACCCGAAGAAGTCGAGTAGCTTGAATCGGCAACGTGGAAAAAGTGAACATGATCAGATGCTGAATGCTCTTTATCATGACTTGATGAGCTCAGGTTTGGCTCCTGATGCAACAGAGGGCTGCAGCAAATACCAGGCACCGATCAAGAGCGTTCGTAAGAAGCCTAATCCTCCACCACCAGCAGGTGACCAGCAAACTGCAGATGTTGACAGCGACGCTGTCCTGAGGTATTTCCGTGACTACAAGAATCCGAAGGATCTGGAACCGAATATTTTGACGCAAAAACAGGAAAACGCTCGAGGCGAAGATCGCGGTGGTACATCGAGGCTACAGAATGATGTTGAGGAAGATCAGCGCCGCATACATTCCGAGAGGGATAAGCGAGAGCTGAATGAATTAGGTCAAGAGGTTCGTGAGTTTCAGCTGCAAAAGGGTAGGGAAAAATGCGATGGGGATGAACAGTGGAAAGAACGTCAAAAGAAACGTCTGAGTGACGACGGTGATCAGATGAAACGGAAAGTCAGTTTCCTGCCGAGCAAACTTCCGATACCAATGTACGGTAATCAAAGTAGCACTAGGAGTAGAAGCCCTGCCGAAGATCACATTGACAAGTGTAATTCAATCGGCAACGTTGAGACCAGAATCGGTTGTCAGTCGTCGAATCCTGACAACAATGGCGACGATGAGGACTATCGTAGTGATCAGCATCACTTTGACTACTCCAAGGAATCCAGAGACTCCGTAGCCGAGGATTTGAAGGATATCCCATACTGCGATGTTCCCTACAGATCTCTGTCAGCGAAAACCTCACACACGAACAAAACGGACGAACAGAGCACGACTGGGGTCCCGGGAATTGACGTGGCCCAAGATCAATGTGGTCAACTACCCACCGAAGCCTCTCCTAACAAATACGCGTATGGTGGTGCAGGCGATTTGGACTTACATGCTAGCAAGAGTTACATCGTTGACCTTATTGACAGAGCTTTGAGCAGAGAACTCGGCACAGTCCCAGAGGAACGAAAGGTACAGCGAGATGCCGCCTATCCGACCATCAGCCACTTCTTCTTCTTCTTCTTCTTCTTCCTTAAATGGCTTCGCCATCAGCCATCAGCCACTTGACGCACCTTTGCCTCAGCTATTAGACACCTAATTCCCTACGATCCAGCATCGCCCGAGCCAACTTTGACTATGGTAACATAACGATGCACGCGCATCCTTTTGTGTAGACTCTATTTCCGTCGAATAGCTGAGGTAGCTCGATTCCGATTGGGTCGGATGGGTGAGATTGTACTGTAGATTCAGGACCCCCCTACATTATAGAATCTATACGTGGTACATATGTGCAATTTTCTCGTTTCGTTTTTCTCAGGAAGAGACAGTCGTGCATCCTAGTCGATCGCAGAAAGAAATTTGTGTCAAAATAGCCCGAGCTCTGCGTGGTGATTGCTGCCTGACGTACGGAAGTAACTGCACTGGACAGAAAGGAGCCCCTGATTATGTCAGGCATCTGAAGGTATTGCGGTGGGACTACCTCAATCACATTCAAGACGAACTGAAGAAACTGCAAGACCTTGAAAGAATCCTAGACACGTACTCCCCGAGACAATCACTGTCGGTTCTGCAGTCCCAAGCCTTCTCTTCGGAACAAAAGACAAACCACCAGACCATTCTATGACTTTTGTATTCCATTTCAAACTTAAATGTTTTTTTTTTCTCTAACCGGCCCATCATCATATACTCGCACATCTTGATGCGAAATTATACTATGCATGCACGTGTGTAGGTGTACGCATGAGCTCCCTCATTACAAGGGAGGAAATAAACTAGATGAGAGTATTCATCGTCTTTTAGAGTTGAAATTTTCTGTGAAATAATTTACTGATATTACACGGCATCCGAAATAAAAAAAAAAAACTAACTGAGGATCTCCCTTCGTAAAAATTGTGGGAAAAAACCGACGGGAAATCTGCGGAATTCGTAATCACTTTCACCCGGTCCTGACCTTTATCATGAAAAACTTCAAGGGGACCTACACTAAGTTATTGCAGTCACTTTATTTATTTTGTTTCCAGCCAGTTGGATGAGCTATTTGGAATTTTACAAATCTGACCTCAGATTCTCGATCAGCGGTTCAAAAAATCTATGGGTATCAACTTTCATCAAAATCGAATATGCCAAATTGGAATTTTGCAAAACTGACTTCAGATTCGTGATTCGTGGCCCAAAATACCATACGATGATACCAAATTTCATTCTAATTCGTCACCCAGACGTCAAACGCAAAATACGTAGTTGGAAGTGATTCTGTGGACCTCAAAATGTGGAGATCCAGTGAAAACTCAACTTTTTATTTTCGGGGTCATTACAATTCATTTCTAAATCTCGATGTAAATGTCGCTAACAGAAATTCTTAATCACAATTTACAGAGTATTTCAGAATACGATATTTTATATTTTGTGTTTACGAAGACCATATTTGTATACCTATTTATCGTCGCACACCTATTTTGAGTGTAGGTTGTAATTTCGTAAACATATATTTGTGCCAAAGCTCCTTCTTGAAACAAGCATCGAAGTTGAAAACCTTTCAGCTCGAAAGGAGATAGTACAAGAAAGAGGCAAAACAAAAACTTGTAGCATCGCTGCATCCTGTAGGAAAAAGCCTTTGGCCACAGCCGTTGCTACATCCAATATTTTCAGAGTGCCGATACGAGGCACCGTAGGTGTGTAAAGTATTCCGAGTAGAATACCAGCTGGACCACTGCAAGGGTAGTTCCTGGCTTCTGCTTTTCTGGGGATGTTCAGTTGGCGCGTGACTGCCGCCGTGAGAGGACGTCGCGGTTCAAAATCGATTATTTCCCCATCTGAGAGTATTTCGTACAAGTCTACAGTGTTCATTTTTTTGAAAGGAAGATCATCACACTATACATAAAACTCGAGTCAAGTTCAAGTGAGGGTATAGTTTACTTTAAATATTTGATATTTCTTTATTTTTATCATCATTTTTTTTCGTTTTGTTAATCTACTAAAGTTTGAAAACATTTACATAGTTTACTTCAGGGAGAAAATAGTATATTGTGTGATAAGTGCGGAAAGAAGGCGATATCCGATGAGTGTGAAGTTTGTAACACGAGCGAAGGCGAGCAGCCAGCATTCAGGCGAGTCGAGTGTCGTTCACTCACGAGCCGCAGGCGAGTGCGGGATGACACGAGACGAGTGTGAATGTTGTGCGAGCCGAGCGAGTGATTCAAACTTCACACGAGGCAGATGTCGCCTATCCGCACTTATCGCACACCATATTTTTTATAACTCCTGCGGGAAAGCTTGATTTGAGATACAGACGAATAACATCTGACAGATGAGCTAAATGGCCGACCATAACCAACCCGAAGTTAGGCGATAATCTAGGTTGACACATCGCTTCCGCCTGGGGCGCCACTTCGCGGACGCTTGGACGTTGCCACCGACCGATGGCGCTACTGAACGACTGACTTGCTTCAAAGTGCGCATGCGTGACAGTGAAGAAATGTAGATTGCTTGAAGTGCGCATGCCTGTTGGTGAAAAAATGATGATAATGCACGATGTGCGCCTGCGCGATAGTGAAGAAATATTACTTTTTTTCACTCATCTGAAAAGGGGCCCTTTCCAAACCAAACACAGGCATCGAAAATCAAGCTTTCCACGCAGGTGTTATAATTAGTATATTGTGCACCAAGGGAGCGAAAACGTCTAATGCGACCGTGGTGCACACGATATTTTATTCCATACATGAACGGAAGCCGATTTCGTGGACAGATCAGTGCTTACATTTTAGGTTATGTGACGTAACTACAATAAAGAATTTATCTCCCTAGGGAGATAAATTCTTTATTCACGGTCTTTTGGTCGGTACGGCAGAGCAAACTGACAGATAAATTCTTTATTCACTGTCTTCATTCCCACAGCGGGAGTAGAAACTTCTCGGTCGGTAAAACTGCTCTTTGGCCCCCGAAAATAGATAGCGAAATCGGCCTTACCGGTCATGTATGGAATAAAAAATAATTTCCAGGATTATTTCTATGCTTGGCACGTATGAGAGTGTGAGTTTTGGAAATGTATGCCACATCAACAAAATCCATTGACACGAATGAGTAACTTTATGGCACAATTCATCCCATCCGAAAATAATATTTCATCCCTTGTTTGCCTCCGGGATATTTCGAGTCGAAAAATCAAATGTTAGGAGTAGCTCGGTGTGGTCGGAATTTATTGGCAATATAGATTGAATCACATTCCTACGGCATGCCAATACTATTATACCACTATAATGCTTAGGGTTCAGATAATTCGAGGTACCACAAATACCGCGGCTATCCACGCTAAATCATTGTCACCGTCATAAAAACAGCCACTGTGTTATAACACGGTTAAAGGGAGAGAAGGCGTGAGGCAGGAAACCCTAAATTTGCGGGAATAGACTACAATGGGGGTCTAACTGCTATTCGCGTTGCTCACGAAATGAAAAGCGCCACACGGCAGTAACAAGAACCATTCAAAAGAGTCCCCTGTCGAACTCCGTATGCTGAAGCATGGGAAATCGTGCTCAGGAAAACACCAGTATTTTAAATAATTGACTGTGACAGTGTTTGAAAATATCATTTCTCATATATTTTTAGTATGTTACACAGTTTTTTATCCCGCGCAGTGGGATCTCGTTCTAAAAATATGTCACAATTCAGATTATTTGAAGGTGACTTCTTCTCCATTGGTTTTTGGGGACTCTTTTCAGACCACGTGACGGCCCGATGCTAGCGCCGCCATCGGTCGTGAGCAGCGCGAATACATTTCGAGAATGTCTTTCGCACGTCTCTTTTTCAATTTAAGAGGAAATGAAAGGTGCGTGAGTACGAGAGAGATAGCGCCATAGGCCGCACCGCGGGAGCGAGCGAGACGCACTCGGAAACAGCTTGCGTTACACCTTAATCTGTAATTATCATAGGGTAACATTAGTTTATCCAGACTCTGACAAGGGGACCAGTACAGAGTGATTCAACGAATTCTACATACTCCAAAAATAATTCATATCTTACCCAAAGTTCGTTTCACATCGAAAAATTGACTTTGTGAAAAAAAATCACTTGTCATAAGGATTTTGTCTCTCGTCTTCGGAGAGCAATTCCTCATTACGTGAATGAGGAAAACTGATAAAAAAAATTCTGCGATGAGTTATGGTCGGTCATCGAAATTTAGCGACAATCTAGTCACAGCTCTTTCGTTGATAACCTGATCCATAAATTTTGCTTTTCAATTTCCCTCGTTCACACGATGATGATGAATGATTTTTGGAGTATGGAGAATTTGTTGAATCACGCTGTACTGGTCCCCTTAATAAGATACTGAGCCTTTCTGAAGAAGCGAAACAAACCCACCCCCCTCCACAGGCCCGCGTTAGGCATACCTGGGAGAGGGAGAGAGAGGGTCTGTTTCGCTTCCTCAGAAAGGCTCGGTATATTAGTTCATTTGCTTTTAATTAAGTTTTGAACGGTGGTAGTTCCTGGTTAGCGCGGTTCGCTGGTAAGCAGAAGCGACGTGATGCTGCATCTAGACGACCGCTTGTTCAACTTGGGGTTTTCATTGTTCGAGAAACGGCTACATGAAAGTTATTCGACGAGTTCGTTGTATGCATACCTATATGAGTGCTCCGTAATAATGGGTTCATATAATCCTCGAGGGGATCAGAGGTGCCACATGCAACCGCGACTCGCAACAAGTCGACATTAATATCATGATATGTCTTTTCACGCACAGTCTATCTACTGCAGTGGGATCTCGTGTGACTGAAACTTTTTTTTTTTTTATTTGTTCACAAAAATACTACTTTGCTACACTTCACTATACGAACGATAAGACCGCCACTCGACTTGTGTGAATCTACCTTTGCATTAACCATTCACCGGCTTTTGTAGCCATGCGAGTGCTCAGCACTGGGTCGAGATACTGCTCTTGAAAGCTCTGAAGGTATGTTTAATTACTACACTATAGTGGTGTTATTCGATCGGATGTTCAAAGCTATACTGTGTTTTTCCTTTTCAATTAGAATCGATATCCATCCGCTATTGTCACCATTTAGGCGAATCACTTTCCCTCTATTTCACTGCATATGTCTGTGCGACAGGACCTGGCCGGTTGATGAAAAAATATTTTCCGACTAACTTGCGGAAAACTTCTATCGTTACAAGCTTCTAAAAATTGGTGAACATCTTAGCGGAAAGGCATAGCAAATTCACGCAAAACTGATACTAAACGACTCAACGGTTATCGCGAACGCAGCTCATCCCTTTGCATCGATAGATTTATTATTTCCTATTTTTCATCCTAAAAAGCTTCAAGTCTTCCCCGAACGTGATAAATAAAATTGGCACGAGACATTAGTCTGCCCAATCCGAGCAGCGATAGATGGCCCAGAGTCTCTCAGCGTAGAGGTATACAACGTCATAAAATTGCCAATAAGCAACACAGTAATTCTCATCATGCTACCAGCTTACTCCATCTACGTTTTTCTTTCAAGAGCGTATCTTCTACTCTATAAACCATCTACTTTACTCTCGCTTCAGGTACTAAATGTGAGCTCATGGAACTGCTACATGAAGAAAAGTTTGGTATCTCGATTATAGGTATCGATCCGAGCCTGGAATGTTATGGGTGTCGAGTGATAAATCTAGAATTACAGACCTATATCACAATTATCTCTGAGTTAGAAATGTCAATATGTTACCAAAAGTTCGAGCGAACGTTGAAGTAATGGTCGCCAGCTGCGGCGTTTTCCCGTGTGGAAAAACCATGAAAAATTTTCCCATTTCGATGTTACAGTTACCAACGTGCTTCCACCTCTGCAGAGTCTTTGGTTATTGTTCTATCGAGCTCTAACGTGCATTACCTACGGAAATTTTCCGCGTCGCGTCCTGGCATAAGTAAATGCCACTACGTGTTGGGATTTTTGTGCATATTACGTTTTCCCGTCTCACGGCTGAAATCCTGAACAGCTGAATGGATATTGCTGCAATAGGAAACTCGAAAAAGAAAAAAAGAAATTAAAAGAAGGATAAGTGAAAGCAGTACGTGATGTCCAAGCTGGCCGTTACAAACTAGATCGAATTAGCTTGGCAAAAGTAATGGGATGTAATCATCTGCGACATGCAGCTTCCGCTTGCTAAGGAAAAGCACATGCACTTTGTTTCCGAACTCTGTGCCGTATAATACATACGCAAGTGTAGGTATACCGAAGCACACTACCCACCGCTTTATTGGTACTTGATTCAGAAAAGGGTACGTAAAGAAACCTTTTGGTAAAGGTATCCAACCACCGACACAATTTCTACCCGTTTATTTGTGACACATGGCTGTCGGATTCATGCTTACGTCGGTTTTCGTTGAATTATGTGGAACCTCATTGCATCTTTATCTTCGTACGAAAACCGGCCAAGTCCACTTTATAGCTTTCATACTACTTGAAAGAATGTAATTTATTGCAAAAAAGTAGAAACTCAGCCGGCTCTCGCAACGAAAGTATTTGAATCAGATCGTACGCAGCACCAATAACTCAGTCATCCGAGTGGAGCTAATATTTCGTGATCAAATATAATTTCTCGCCTGCTGTAGTTATTGCATGAACACCCGGGTTCAAAATTCTTACGAACTGCGGTATACGTATGCGCATGTTGGCCACCACTTGGTACTTGCAATTGTCGAGGGTTTTAATTAATGTTAAAAAATTCTCTTGCCTAACGAGGCGCGGCAAGCGTTGCTGTTACTCCAAAATTACAATAACGTATAACGAGTCGCGGTGCAGGAAAACGGGAAAACATTTCTTCCTAATTTTTACGCGTGCTAGCCGTAATGATATATGCAGGTACTTGTAACTAATGCTACTTTAAACCACGTATTTAGTTATTAGCCCTTCCGTTTACTTGCAGAAAACTCTGGCGCTACGTAGTTTTACCTTATTACGACTCGTCGGTGTTTAGCTTCGTTATTCTCCAGTCGCGTGTGGAAAAACTGAATACCGATGAACGTTGTATAGAAAACCTAATCTCGATTTTCCTAGTTTCCCTCTGTATAAATTTGAATTTCTTCAAGACCGTGATCAACGTTCGTTGAACAAGCATACCCTACAATCTCTTCGTGCTCTAGATATCCCATTCACAATCTCTATATTATCTAGGAAGCGATTATTCCGCTGTGATTGCTCCCACAAAATTGTGCCATGGATGTATATGTCCGAGGAAACCCAGAGGGTCGGACCCGTGCCGCAGGGAATATCGGCATTCTTATTTGCCACCCTGGATAAGCGATGTGTCCTCTACAGTTTGGATAAACGTGATGCGCTGCCACGGAAAAGGAATAGTCGACATTTCTATGTCGAGAAATCTATCGATCTCTTATGTATCACGTACGATCGTGTTATGCTCAATTCGTGCACAAAAATCATTAATATCTTATCCAAATCTCATTTCACATCGAAAAATTGACTTTCTTAGAAATCAGTTGTCGTAATATGGTTTCAGACACACGGTTGATTCGATTATCTTTCTCAATGTCTCATTTTCTTCGGAGAGCAATTCTTCATCATGTGAATGAGGGAAACTGAGAATAAAAAATCCGGTGATAAGTTATGGTCGGTTATCGAAATTTAGCGATAATCTAGTCACTCTTTTGCGAATAACTTAGTCCAAATTTTTTTTTTTCAATTTCCCTCATTCATCGTACTTATTTATATTATGATACCTCCAAGAAGTTTGAAAAAAAATCGATTATTCGTCATGAGTGATGAGTTATTGTCTTTCACACATTTCTCGTTATAATAACCTCACGGATTTTCTTTCAATTCTTACTGAATTCGTATTCAAAGTACACATGTCGTGACTATAGTTTGTGAAAGACGGAAACAACTCTTCAATTTACATGTTGATCAGGTCTCATTTCCACATTTGGCCGTACAAACTATGTGCTGATAAAGAAAAAGTATCGCGACATGTTTCTATCTCCAAATGTGGAGGGATCACGAAGGTGGACACTTTTTTCTCACCTTTTTTCGACACGGGACGAATTATCTTACGGTCGATCAATTCCGTGGCGGTCAAAACCCACGGGCATCCCCGCATAGTGTATTAATCTTCCACGACATTCCGTTAATAAAAAGAGATTACCTCTTGCTCTGTATGTGTGATGTTGATGGGTCCCAACGGGGTCGGTCACTCAGAATACCCGACTACAGAAGGACTATCATATCGGTCCCTAAAAAAAAAAAAAAAACGGTCCAAAAAACATGTTGCAAAAAATCTTACTCGTGGCATTAGCATGAGAGGATTATAAAACCAGTAGCTTCCCGGGAAACAAAAATTACAAACAAAACGTGCTAGAAGTCCACAGTCATGCTAGAAACAATACTTGCTGCAGAGTTAATATCCTTTGGGGCAAACACACTAACACTAGCTAACCACACTTGGCTATATGGTAGAAATGGCGAGAGATAGGTAATGTGAGGAGCTATGCACCTAAATCAATAGAAAACGTTGAGATATTCATAGAATTTCTCTCGTGCCAATGCAGGCACGGATTATAACTAATTCCGATGAGAATATTTTTATTACATAAAGACTCGGACTGCTGAGGAAGTAATTTTTTTTGAATTCCATAAATTGTCTTCAACAGATAAGCATGAGCTCATATTTCATCTTTCAGTCTTTGTACGACTTTAAATCTCGGTTAAGTTTACTGTCAGACAGCAATAGGGCATTAAATGGTAGAGACTGACGCTGAATATTGACTCTGTAGAAAGGCGTCCACATAATCTTCTCAAATTACGTGACTGGTGGCAGCCTAGATAGAGGTATTGACCTCAATCGTTGAATTTTAATGTTTCAAATACTTAAGTCTTTACCTCGAGACTCTGAAGAAAGCCATTTAATTTGCGTCAATTTTTTATTCAAATTCAATATTGATGCAATATACCTGGGGCTGTATCATGTAATTATAACACCAGCGCGTGAACTCCGAATATTACATGGTGGCCACTTTTTTGCGGAAAAAAAATTCCCTGACATTTCCCTGACTTTCCCTGACCTAAATATAATTTTTTCCCTGACTGAAATTCGGACGAATCAGAGGTTATTCAAGTATGTAATAATAATGCTCTAAATCCATGGTGAAAGAAAATGATTTTTGAGAATACTTTTGATTGCATAAATGTCGCTGGGGATATTTTATTCTGTCTTGTTTCGTATGACCATGAAATTCCTTTGCTTTTCCCTGACTGTTCTTCGGATTGCCTGACATTTCCCTGACTTCCCTGACCATTTTTCGAATTCTCTGACTTTTCCCTGATTTCCCTGTTTTCCCTGACGAGTGGCCACCATATATGTATTAATCATGTTTGCTATAGTAATACAGACTGTCCATTCTTCATGCAACTAGTGTGGCGATTATTCCAATGACGATATTATTTTAATACAACCAATACTCTAATGCTTGCAACACACACAGAAACTAATCAACAACGAATGCGCATCCAGTTATTAGCAATAAAGTAGGTACCCAGCTACAGCCTGTGGATGTGGTGAATACTTTTATTTTAGCAATAACGAGTTGCGGGGTATTGGAATTTCAGGATATCCGTAATTCTATATTCAGAGAAAAAAGGAATTTATTGTAATCGCCCCGAAAATGACAAGTTTAGTTTTCACTGGATCTCCACGTTTTGAGGTTCAGAGAATCACTTCCACCTATTTCGAGTTGGACGTCTGGATGTGTGTATGCATGTATGTATGTACACATGTTACGTATGTGATCAAATTTTTGTCGAGACGATATCTCGAGAACGAGTGCGCGGATTTTTATCAAATTAGGCTTAGTCGACGAACTTAGAACCGATTAGATTTTGGCTTCGATCGGTTTAGTACTTTTCGAATTATTTCAGTAACAAAATTCCAAAAAATATAATACAACCGTCGATGTATTGAAAACGGATCAACGGATTTGAATGACAGTTGGTACCGAGTCGCTGATCATCAATTTAAAGCCAGTTTTGCAAAATTTTCATTTTGCATAATCAATGTGACGCTGCAAAAAAAAAACTGAAACATTTAGGTTCTGATCAAATTAGTACTCGAACGTTTTTTGGGTCACTGATCACGAATCTGAAGTGAGATTTGCGAAATTTTGAATAGTGAATCAAATTTGCGCGGCAAAAACTCAAAACGTTTGGAATATTTTCGAAATCGGCACCTGAAGATTTTTTTTAACCGCTGATCAAAAATCTGAGGTCAGATTTGGGGAATACCAATTCTTCTTGAATACCGATTCAAATAGCTGGAAACAAATTAAATAACGGGGAGTTCAAAGGCTGGCCCATATAGTCGACCTGAACCCGCTCCTTTTTGTAACAAATCTGTCCGCGAAAGAGGCATCAGTGCCGAGAACTGCACTCGCTAAATAGCGGTGGACTGAAAAAAACATGTCGGATTAACACAACTGCTGTGCTAAATATGGGACAGCACCGGTTTTCTATAAAATCTACAAAAAGTCTTGTAAATCTAAGTAAAGGCTTTGTAAATCTTAACACACGGTTTGTAATTCTCACTACAGTTGCTGTAGATTTGACAGAAAACCGGTGCTATTTCACAAAAATATGTCTATAATCCTGTGTACCTACTGTTCATGTAGACTCAGCTGACATATTCGTAGGGTATCAGGATTTGCAATCTGCCAATATTCACATCTGCAGATAGTAGATATCTGGAAAAAAACAGTGATTGTAAAATCGTGATGCTGATGTGTAACAAATGCAACGCAATCGATCTCGAGTGAATCAAGAATCCGCTGGTGCCAAAATTTCAACGCCAAATACGATTGACCACGAGTTGTGCCCCTGCGCGTTTCGCGCGCCGACAATGATTGATTGATAAATATTGATACCGTTTACCGAAGTGGCTAATAATTGTAATCAAAAGATAAAGTTTTCAACATTAATCGATCGGGATAGGGGACAATAAAACATCGATATGCACGGAAAATGGTTTTTTTTTTTTAATTTTTCGAAAACCTTCAGACAATAGTAGTTTGTCTTCGAATTTTAAGCTTGCCATCTTATCATGTTAGGTCCGAGTACTGACAATGAGACAATACCAGGGATGAGACTCGTGACACAAAACCAAAAGGATGAACCTGATCTCAACCGATAGCAATTTTTGAAAAATTACTGAGTCACTGCTCAAAATGGTTGGATTAGGTCTACTGCTATAACTTGTTCACAGCTAGACAAAAATGAATTTCTATTTATAAATGGGCCCTCGGAAATTCTCGTGAATAAATAATGATGGTATCTCATTTCCCGCTTTGCATACTTGCAACCGTGGAACAAGAGGTGTTGGAGTGTATTTTCATTAGAGTAACTCGCGACCCTATAATTAGTTCCAGTGCCCCTCGTGCTATCCCATTTCTCTATTAAACCGGAACCCGCAAGCGACCGAATGAAATCGAATTTGGAACGTATTGTCTTCGTTCCCTACTATTTCGTACGACCAAAATAAAGCTTTGTACCGTCATCACTGACTTGATGTATGCCTCGAGCAAGGTACACGGACAACCTAATAAAATCCTATCACATGTTCCATTTTAGGGGGTACGTTAGTTGAAAGTGGCTAAGAGCGACAAAAAAAAATTCTACAATACAAGTACATAATACAATGCAGAGAAAATAAGATTCGGTCATGATTTATTCAAGCAAGAGGAAAGATGTACGTCCTACTTTCTAATTTCGAATCACGTTCACGCCAGATTTGTTATACCTACACGGGAAAAAGTGTACTATCATACTATGTACTACCCTTCATCCTTTTAATGAGAAAATTACATAATATATTACACCAATGAGAATGATAGGTACCTACAAAACTTCATCTCCGTGGCACAAAAGAGCACAGGACGAGGTCGATTATGTCCACCACAATTCGAGTTCACTTGGTCGTTGGTGAGCTCCGGCCAACCTAATAGAGCTCATTTCTGACCCCGGTAAACAAAAATGACGCTCCCTAACTCATCTCCAACGCGAATCAAGTCGCTTTAAATTATGGTTGCATAATTAATATTTTTCAAAAAATGGAGAGTAGTCACCGTCATTGAGCTTGCGTTGTCCGGATGACGGAATAACTTGTTCCAGGAGTCATTGCCGAACCGAAAAACCGCACCGAGGACATTGATCAAGCTCGAGTACCTTACACCGACGCAACATGTTCGTGTTTTTACCCATCTGATATAAGCATACGGTTGTACGTCCCACGTAAAATAACTTCCCCTTCTGCGCCTTTTTGCGAGTTGGCTTATACGATCAGGTATAATTCATGCTACAACTTTTTGCAACTGAAAATACTGGTCATCCTAATAAATTTAAAAAAAAAAATTGTTTTTAATGGACTGAAAGATAAGACAACGGCTGACAATGACCCACCCTGTATTACCAAAAGGTCATTTTCTTGAAAGAAGATACATTGATTTTTCAGGTTTGAACATACGTAACGAGCCTCCGGCACTTCCTCTCGATTTTGCGAAGCGAATTTTTTTCCGGTTCCTGGACAGGCCCTTGTTGTTTCAAATCACTATCATACAACCTGGGGCGAAAGAAATGTTTTCGATGGATCAACACTCCCGTTACCGAGTAAAATATTTTCTCATAAATATGGGTTATTCCTCCGAAACACTAGTTTTTGCTGTACCTGAGTTAATTTCCAACAATCCTTCTGATTTCTCAGATTTTCTTATCATAATATGTTACATCATCAAATTCAGAGATAAGGCTCGTACCCAATAAACACAGGTACGTCGAACATACGTTATATATTAAACGTGTTCAATGTGGAGACGTGGTGTACGTGGGAAAATTATATGTAGAACTTAATCCTCACTGCAATCCTGATTTTGCATTCACGAACTGCCCGGATTGAAGTGTATATCACGATTTATACGATCGAGTTAATTTTTGACACTTCTAGTTCATTCCGACCGGAATAGCACTCGTGGAATTGAGTTATATCATTTTTTTTTTTTTTTAGTATGAGACTCACTCAAGGCTTCATTAGGATACCTAATCCAAACAAAACCCTCTTCTGATGACTTAGGTGCAGTCCAATAATTTCTTTTACCTATTCTAATCGAGAAGACTCACTGTCGACATACTGCTTTGGTTAAATCGCATTTCCGAAGGGAATTGATTACAAAATAATGAGGTACACATCGACGGCAGAGAAAGAAGAAAAAAGCATATTAACAATTTCTATTTATAACGTTAACGGTGAAGAAAAATTAATTATTTTAGACTTTTTAATTTATAGAAATTCTGGCCTATACTGCTTAAAGGTCTTCGTGCTCACTTCCGATCTCTTTATCTTCGCATAGCTGTTCTTCTTCGATCACATTTTTATCTTCTGCCAATCTTTGGAGATTCAGAGACAGAGTGAACACAGCACCTCAGGCGTGAAAGATTGAAACACCCAGTGTTGTGGATGGCAATAAGTGGTAGTTCTGATTGATGAGCGAAGAAAGAATGTCGACTATTTTATTACTAAGTTCAACTATTAATCAACAATGAGCAAAAAGTATATGGAGTCTTGAGAGTACAGAAGTCATGTAGAGCCGGATATGGCAGCAGAAAGCCAGAAATATTATATGAATAATATGTAATAGCAAATTCACCCTGCGATAAAGGAATTTTTTTCTATGGTTTACCATTGAATTTTCTGTTATAGAACATCTCTCATATCCATCAGGGTGACAGCAAATGAAAATTGTTCTTATGAATGAGTCACTTAAGCTAGAGCCAGCTCGTTCCTCTGGCAATTGCCATTCATATACATATTTTCAACTGAAATAAATCTTCGTCCACTTTTTAAAGTTGATCTATTGGTGTACTAACTGACCACTTCGCTTTTAGATCGAAAGGATCTCCATGTTAGGTTGAATTACGGAAACTGGTCAGATTGTCATTCTTCTGGTAATCATTCCTCTCGCAACTGGTATATAGGCCCACAGTACGGTAAATACCCTAAAATGGAGATCGAGTTTGTCCAACTGGTAATTACGTTGTATCACTTTGAACTGAAGGTTATCCAGATGTTTGAAACTCAACTTTGACTTCTTAATAAGACTTCGTAAGAAAACTTACCTCTAAATAGAAAACCGATTAGGAAACGCTTCGAATCCATTATGTCATTTTTTTATTCTGCAAAATACCCCCGTACTCGCATACATTCATTCAGAATCACATTGTATAACCTACATTATTACACTGACAAATCTATAAATTGTGAGATTATACATAATACTTTTCGTGAGTTCAATACAAAATGTATCCTCTTTCATTAGATTCTCAATTTCCAATTTCAAAGTTCCTTTTATTCAAAATTATTTCAAAATTTCACCGAAGTCTCCCAACATTGTAAAAATTATAATACCATAGGTAGTTACTTCTTTCAAATGGTTCGTCAAAGTTTCTTTGTCTTCAAATATGTATTTGCATTCACTCTTTCGATATAATGTTTGAAGTTAGAAGCACACAACGCTCAAGATACGAAAAAACGGGTCAACATGTTACACTTAACTCAAAAATTAACTTATGTTGGGTAAGTTTATATCTTATGCTTGCCAAAAATCAAGTGAAAAAGAAACTCAGTATCACCTCAAAACCAACAAAGATACGCGGGGTATTACCTCCATGCGGAGCTGTTGGTGGGGGAAAGTCAGTTTCAAGAATTATACTCCCCTAATCGCCTTCGAGGCAGCCCATTCGGAGGTTTTACTGTATAACTACCGGGGATTTGTTCGAAATGGAATAATGAAAATAATTTCTTTTATTCCATGTTACAAGATCCGGTACAATTTGCGATTTTTTACGTGTTTCATTTGAAAAACGAACCATTTGCCGAGCTATTTGCATCTAAAGTACTTTTTGATTACTAAGGAACAGTACGAGAACAATCGTTCAACCGCGTTCAACGGACAATAGTGAATGACTGTGTTATATTTCGGTGAGAAGTCTGCCTCAATAGGGAAGTTTCATGAATTTTTTTATTCTCTTATCTGATAATTTAATAATTAGGATTGATGAAAAAAAAATGTTTCAACTATCCCACACTGAGTTCTCGTCGTTTTGAAGCAACCGCAAGCATCGCGATTCCATACTATTTCTATCAGAAATGTTTCCAGATGAGACAAATCTGTGGTTGCAGTTATTACAATATTTAGTATACGGAAAATTTTCGCGGGAGATCGATATGCAGATGATATCTTACAAATGTCTGCATCTGCAGTAAGTGAAATTGTCAGACCCATTGAAAAAACAGTGAAAACTCATTCACGTTAAAAGGAATAACATGACATAACATGATCCTGCAAATTTTCCGTCGGGACCAAAGAAACGTTACGTATAAATGAGAAAAACGTACATAAGTGCGAATATCATAAATGAGGTTTTACTGTATGCCATTTTCGATCGAAACAGATGTGTGTAAAATATTGCCAGCCCTGCAGTACTCTTCAATCAAACCTCAAGCCATCGCTCGTAACCACCAAAACATGTTCCTGATTGATGATTTGAGCCCGGCGCACGAAACTCGTCTAGTTTTGGTACCGTAAAATAAAGGCTCTGTTAACAGAAATCTAAACTATTTCAAAGATATGCGGTTATGTTGGTTGCAGGGTATGGTTTTCTGGTTGCCTGCTTCATACGTTCGAGAGACACATGTCCACTAAATCTGTTTCCTAAATTTCGCGTGACGCCTACGACTCCACCCAATTTCCGGCCGTATATCATCAAATTTGAGCCACCTCACGTGGAGAGACACGTCGATAATTTTAATCCCGGTGTTAATTAAAAAGGATATAATATATGCCCCTAAAGTATAAATCAAAATGAAATGAAATTTTTCCCTGGCAGAAGAAATACCTGAAAAAAAATGGAATCCATAGTTCGAATACCTACTGCCGCGGATAGTGTTGAAAATTGAAAAATCGTTGCATCCATGAACCGAGAATTGAAATTCGCGAAATAGATCCTGGTACTATATATTATTGACACGGAATGGGTAAAAATTGTTATGCGAGGCGAATCCTACATGAAGTTATGATATGCCAATGGAACGAGTTTCCAAACTTCATATTGTACGTGCTGATCAAAAGCGATCCTAGGAAATTGTCATATTCCTACTTGCCCCCAATATTTTTAGCCCCAAACTCCACGAGTCTCCCCATACTACCTATAGTACTAGCTGGTATCTGCGGAGTTCTAGAGAGTGACGGATAAATGTCGTGTAAATTACCGTAGCACAAAATACCCTGACAATACGTACTTCATGTGTTATCCACATTACACACTGAATACTTTTTCCATGATACGCCGAGCACAATCACCCTCGTCCTCTTTTGAGGTAGTAGGAGCAGACAGCTGCGTAGACAGGCGTGTCGTCCCCCGAGAATTTTCGTCGCAGATATAATCACGCTGTGTTTTTGCATCCTACCGAATCTGTAAGGCAAATGCATTTATTTGTTATTATTATTTTCTCACCCAGGTGAAAAACTGCGTCGTAATTCACCGATTGGTGGGAAAACGTTACAGGGAATTCGGATAAAATCTTCTGTTCAGCCTTCATTTAATAATGGCGCGAGGATAACGACACTGCAGTGAATGAATCATTCGTTGAGAGACCTGTTTGCATTTTTTTTTCAGTTTGAGTAATTGTGCAAGATTTTTCTCTCGCAAATCGAATTCAAGATTGAAAAAGCTCCAAAAGCAGACAAATCGGTTTCCATCCATAGAGCAAAAAATCATAGCATCGCTAAAATAACAACCTTTTGTTCGAAGAACACCAGGAGGCTGTGCGCTTTCTCGATTTCAATTCAAATCTTGGACAGTTTGAACGAAACGTATAGGTGTAGGTACTATTTTCGTCAGATAACCTCAAGATCGACATAGAGTTTCAAATTTTTCACTTTACTATAGTTTGATACGGTGAATATAAAATGAATTTGACAAACTGCTAAAGAGAATTCTGATTTATATATATCCGTGGATAGTTGTGCTACTGCAATGCGGACTGCAGATATGAAGGAAAGTATAGGTACGTCTCGAAGCTGAATGTTTCTAGGGACAGGCTACTTTATATTAAAATAACATTTGTTTGTGGAAAATATGCAGATATTTTTTAGCAGGCTATAACACGTTTCACATCTTTGATGCTCCAAGTCTTTCTCGCAAAGAAGGCAAACATGAAAAGTTGAAGCGAGGTGTGTGGGAATTTTTTTTGATGGATTGAACCCCTCTTCGGGAATATTAATCCCAACTTGTTAAATTAATTACGCTGTTCATAATATTGAAGCAAAACTTCCGAGTTCGCGATTGGCCAAACTTTGGACAAGCGTTATGTGTATATTGGAAGTTTTACGAGTGCCTGAAAAGTATGAACATGAGATAGATATGAGAGGAACACTACAGCTTATAAATACGATCGACACGCAACTGGCCTAATGAATTACCCCTAGAAGCAGACATATTATCATCAACTTCCATTTATGCTTTACTCCCAGTATTTTCCGACCGTTATAATATATTGTATGCTGTGCTCTTCGAATCAACGTCAGCGAAGCGAAATCTCTCCATTGTCGACGAAATCCCGGAGAGGTATACTTGGTGCCTAAAGCCAGAATCTGTCGATCCTGTCATGTGACATGTTGTAGATCGTGAGTCGTACACATGCGTACAATTAATACACGGTCTATACCTTACAGAAGAGCTCGAGCATTAAGGTAATCCATATTGTCGAATCCTATCCAGGCGAACAAAGATTCTGTAATCAAGTACTCCGTGATCTAATTAATTACACACTCAAGAAATTCTGCGAATTTGTTCAGTTCGTCAAAAACTTCTGGATGTATATTTTATACTTATATGCAACAAGGTTATCTCATATACAACTTTGCAACAGCTTATCGATCATATACGCAGTATGACAATGTACTAGGTACTACGCTTTTTAAAGCACATCAAACACATAACTATATTCACCATGCTTCCAAAGCAGCTACATCTGTTCAGTCAAGGTGGCTGGCCAATTTCCAAAGACAAGCATGGCACAATGGAATCAGCAGTTGTACTAATGTCCTCTCGGCAATTGCTGCTGGTGCGTTGACTGCATCTAACTATGATGAAAGGTGACAATGCACGTCCTGCAGGCTATTACCTGCGCGCCTATGAATGTAATCAGGGCCGAAGCAGGCGGGAGTAAGGTACTGATAGGCGCCTGATATAACGGAAAGTCCGATGAAGGGGATAAATACTAGAGCTTGATTAGGTCTCTGTGGAATCTTGCGTTACATTTCTAGTCGGCGATAGTTCACTTCACTTCAAAATTTTGTCGATTTCTATAATATTGGTTTATCGAAAAATAATGCTAGCGCATATTGGGTCTCACAATTAGAAGAAGTCTCGATGGTTGTTCGCTTGGTGTTTGGAGTACGAAAATGTTCCTTTTATTAGCACAATCCTGAAACTGCTAATTCTTAAAAGTAACTCCACAGCTTAAAAAGTCATAAGTTTTATCAAAAACCCATGCAGTCACATATTCTGTATTATGATCAGTCGAATGTATTCATGGGATTGAGCCTCGGATTGAGCTTGGTCGTTAAATAGAGGTCGACTTGATTGCTTCGGCGTTGGTTCTATAGCTCTATGACAATCGGGATAACAGCGGGATCGTGTTCACACGCATAATTAAGTATCATGTCCTATATGGAGAACCAATACGTGTGATTGCAAATACCAGCCCCCAATGGTTCATCTGGTCGGCAGTTTGCGAAATAGTGAATGCTAGTTGATGGAAAGGGAAAAAAGGATGAAAGCGAACTAGCGTTCTTTGCACTGTGTGCGATATGCATAGCTATGTCAATTTGTACGCGATGCATATGCAAAGCGGATAAAAGTCACTGAAATTCGTTGGTAGTTGACATTTTGGTATCCTCCTGTAAAAGACACTTTTTTCTCGATCGCATAACGTCCGGTAACGTAATATCTGACAATAATGGTCATAGAAATGTGTCTGTTACTGTAAAATATGAAACGATCTAAAGTTGAGGTCGTACCTAATTGTAGTTGAGTCTCTACACGTTCGCAGTATTAAGTAATGGAAGAGTGATCCTTGCTAGTTTTGTTCAGCTATAAATGCTCGTCTGCTGTCGACTCTGACACCATTATGAGAATTTTTAATTAATTAATTGCGAGAACGGACAATGCGGAGAAATATTTTATTCGCCGTAACGCAATTCATATCGCGAACTTTGGACGATGAAGGATTCCACTCCAACCAAAAAAAAAGAGTACATAGATATTGGGATCCTTAGTCGGGGCGTGGCCTAATTTCTCGCCACCTGGTGGAAGAGTCACAAACTACGGCGGGTAGGTCGCTTATAGCTGAGCATATGGTAGATACACGGGACACACGTTCACTTGCCAATTTTTAATCGATGAAAGCAATATATACAGAGAAAAGAATTGTTTCAAATATGAAAATTACACTTCAAGAACTTTGTACATTTGCTACTTCAACGCCAAGCAGCAAATCTTTGATCGAAGGTGAAAATATTATGAAAATAACAATGGACACGTTTGTGGTAAAGCATCGAGCGATACCAGCAGTAACGACTTTATTGAAATTATTTCTGTCTGCCCGAGAAACGTCACAATTATACGGAGTTAGCCCCACGGAATAAACGGGAAAGTTTTGAATCTAATGAAGGCCGAATTATTGAAATTCGGTGCACAGTCAAAGTGGAGTAATATACAGAGTGAATTCCTAACGACTCGTTGATCTGAAGTTGGCTAGAATCGAATAAATGAGCATTCGGACACTTTCATTGGTTCAGAAATGTCTGAAAGCTTGTTTCACGATTCTAGTCAAATTCAGATCAACGAGTCGTTAGGAATTCACCCTGTATACTTATTACAATAATACAGTGAAACAGAGGTTATCCTGTCACTTGGTTGATGGTGTGAAATCTCTTTCGTGAAATGGAGTCAGCATTCTCTCATTGTTGTAGTAAATTTTTTCCCCTATTTTTAAAGCCCTAATCCACGCTGCTAGTCGATCAAGTTCTTCTTCGATGCCAAATTTGTTCGTGATTCTGACTACAGTGCTTCGCCGAAATAAAATTATGAAATCGCTTGTCGTCGTCACGACACGCTTTAAAGCAATTATAAACACAACAGAATCTTCTACATTTCTTTTTACGCAAAGGGAATGCCATTTTTTGGGTTTATCAACAATTTCACGACCATATAATGCCGTTTCCCGCGTATCTGACAGCCACACGGCATGAGAACGACCTACCCGCGGTAGTTTCCAGTTTGACCACTAGTTGGCGTATCTACCTACTCAGGTTCCCAATACTTGTCAGGTGAAATAAATCTGGTCACAAATAGCGCAGGGAATAGGGACTGAGGAACCGTTCTGTTTGCCCATAAACGTGTTAAATTGGCCAATTGCCAAACATGAATCAAATCTGAACGCGTCCATACATCTCAGACTCCTCGTTGTTTGAGGAAATCTCTATTCGTATCAGATATTTAGGTGCGGCCATTCCTTGAAATTTTTAAAACATACAATATCGATAAACACTCCAATTCTTTTTCTACCACACATTCTTTTTCTCCTTAACGGAATGGAATTCACAGTTTTTTGACCGGGGAAATAGACCGGGAAAAAACTTGCCAGCGGGTAAAAAAAACTTTGGCAGGAGGGAAAGAAACTCTGGCAGCGGGGAAAAAAACAAAAAATAAACCAAGAAAGTGCTGCCTCTAGTGGAGAACACCGTTCTCGTGGTTCAAACCACTCACTTTCACTCGTTTTTAATGCATATGTGGTAGAATAGTATATTATGTGGCATGCCCGTAAAGTCACTGTTTTCGGGCGAGGTTATGTTTTTCGTACGAGCCGTTGGTTTTATCGGCGAGCCGAAGGCGAGCCTAAGGTAAAGCCAACGGAGAGTACTAAAAACATAACCTCGCCGAACAGTTAACTTACGGGTGCGCCCCATACGATATTTTTTCCGGCAAAGGCATGAAGAGTCACTTTGACGCCAGTTGAGGTCCACATTTCGACCTCGGCATCAACTGCCGTCTAATACTTTTGTATGGCAGCTCTGAGATGCGCAGTTCGTACCGCGCAACAAAAGTCAGGAACAGCGCGTCACAACTACTCAAAATAGTATATTGTGTGATAAGTGCGGAAAGAAGGCGATATCCGATGAGTGTGAAGTTTGTAACACGAGCGAAGGCGAGCAGCCAGCATTCAGGCGAGTCGAGTGTCGTTCACTCACGAGCCGCAGGCGAGTGCGGGATGACACGAGACGAGTGTGAATGTTGTGCGAGCCGAGCGAGTGATTCAAACTTCACACGAGGCAGATGTCGCCTATCCGCACTTATCGCACACCATATTTTTTATAACTCCTGCGGGAAAGCTTGATTTGAGATACAGACGAATAACATCTGACAGATGAGCAAATGGCCGACCATAACCAACCCGAAGTTAGGCGATAATCTAGGTTGACACATCGCTGCCGCCTGGGGCGCCACTTCGCGGACGCTTGGACGTTGCCACCGACCGATGGCGCTACTGAACGACTGACTTGCTTCAAAGTGCGCATGCGCGACAGTGAAGAAATGTAGATTGCTTGAAGTGCGCATGCCTGTTGGTGAAAAAATGATGATAATGCACGATGTGCGCCTGCGCGATAGTGAAGAGATATTACTTTTTTTCACTCATCTGAAAAGGGGCCCTTTCCAAACCAAACACAGGCATCGAAAATCAAGCTTTCCACGCAGGTGTTATAAAAAAAATTTTTTCGGCTAGCCATAAAAAGAGCCACTGTATGGGCCGAAAACAGGCGTCGAAAAGTGACTTGTTCATGCCTGTGCCGGAAAAAATAACATATACGTGCCATGGGAAGGAAGCCGGCGTTTTGTCTCGCGCATTTTGCAGAACTCGTCTTCGCTCTCGAATTGCAACTCGTTTTGCAAAATCGGCGCTCGACAAAAAAGGCCTGCTTCCTTCCCTCGGTGCGTAATATGCTATTTTGTAACACATGCAAGATTTCTGCGTTTTCTAGACCTATTGTACACATATATATGTATACGTTTCCGGTTGAAAAAGTGCAATCAAATTGTAACATATCTTTAAGATGCCGCATTAAAAAAAGGTTACCTAGTGCCACTTTGGGCACAAAAAAAACGCGGAAATCGATACATGCGATTAAAAAAAATATGGTGTGCACAAAGGGCTGAGAGTACGACGTACTATTGGGCTTTTGTCGATCACATTGATAGGCTTTTGATTCAACTATTTTTATTCGGAAACTAACACTGAATACGTCGCACAAATATAACTGTGTTACCAGAAAAACACGGAAATACAGATAACGTGCCAGAGTGTATAACCGGTCGTGGGCTGAAACGTCGAGTTATTTTTTAGTGATATCCTCCGGATGACATTATTCTTACGACAATTTTTCAATCGATTTATCTGTATCTCTGAAATACATATTCCAATCCCGTGAAAGGAACCAATTCTTGCGAATTCCATCGAACGAATAAGAAATCGGGATTCATCGGGATTGAAAATTTGCAATGATTTTTTAATTATTTTAGTGTACTGGATTATGGAATGGCTAGGATGGGGCATATGTATGGCGAATTGAGGATAAGGGCTGATCTGTTGGGTAAAATTTGTGTTTTCCGAATAATCGATGGCTCCTTTTTACTGCAGTACCTGGTTACAAAGTTCAGTTCAGTGAATGAATGAGATACACAGATATTCTACTCAATGAATTTTTCGGATCCAACCAAATTACTGTAATGTATAAACGGGGGGTTAACCACTCGTCCGTCGACCGTACACCTGACTTCAAGATTCCAAGACTTCATGAAGTCAGCTGACATCAACTGACTTCAACTGACTCCAACTGACTTCAACTGACTTCAGCTGACTTCAAGTGAATTCAAGTGAATTCAAGTGACTTCAAGTGACTTCAACTGAATTTCAGCTGACTTCTGCTGTTTACTGACTCGTGACTTCAGCTGAATTCAACTGACTACGAGTGACTTCAGCTGAATTCAAGTGACTTCAAGTGACTTCAACTAACTTCAGCTGACTTCAACTGACTCACTGACTTCAACTGACTTCAATTGACTTCAACTGACTTCAGCTGACTTCAAGTGAATTCAACTGACTTCAGCTGACTTCAAGTGAATTCAAGTAACTTCAAGTGACTTCAACTGACTTCAACTGACTTTCAGCTGACTGCTGCTTACTGACTCGTGACTTCAGCTGACTTCAACTGACTCACTGACTTCAACTGACTTCAATTGACTTCAGCTGACTTCAACTGACTTCAGCTGACTTCAAGTGACTTCAAGTGAATTCAAGTGACTTCAAGTGACTTCAACTGAATTTCAGCTGACTTCTGCTGCTTACTGACTCGGGACTTCAGCTGAATTCAACTGACTACGAGTGACTTCAGCTGACTTCAAGTGACTTCAAGTGACTTCAACTAACTTCAGCTGACTTCAACTGACTCACTGACTTCAACTGACTTCAATTGACTTCAACTGACTTCAGCTGACTTCAAGTGAATTCAAGTAACTTCAAGTGACTTCAACTGACTTTCAGCTGACTGCTGCTTACTGACTCGTGACTTCAGCTGACTTCAACTGACTCACTGACTTCAACTGACTTCAATTGACTTCAGCTGACTTCAACTGACTTCAGCTGACTTCAAGTGAATTCAAGTGACTTCAACTAACTTCAGCTGACTTCAACTGATTCACTGACTTCAACTGACTTCAATTGACTTCAACTGACTTCAGCTGACTTCAACTGACTTCAGCTGATTTCAAGTGAATTAAACTGACTTCAGCTGACTCCAAGTGAATTCAAGTAACTTCAAGTGACTTCAACTGACTTCAACCGACTTTCAGCTGACTGCTGCTTACTGACTCGTGACTTCAGCTGACTTCAACTAACTTCGAGTGACTTCAACTGGCTTCAGCTGACTTCAACTGACTCACTGACTTCAACTGACTTCAATTGACTTCAGCTGACTTCAACTGACTTCAGCTGACTTCAAGTGACTTCAAGTGACTTCAACTGACTTCAACTGACTTTCAGCTGACTTCTGCTGCTTACTGACTAGTGACTTCAGCTGACTTCAACTGACTTCGAGTGACTTCAACTGACTTCAGCTGACTTCAACTGACTTCAACTGACTTCAACTGACTCACTGACTCCAACTGACTTCAACTGACTTCAATTGACTTCAACTGACTTCAACTGACTTCAACTGACTTTTCGGCAAGGTGTACACCTGACTTCAAGAGTGGTTGACTTTTCGGCAAGGTGTACACCTGACTTCAAGAGTGGTTAACCCCTCGTGTATAAACTTTGAGGAAACCTCGGAAGAAACTCTTTCGACTTCAGAGAATTTTTCTCACGAAAACTCAACAAACTTCGAAATGCAATTTAAGAGAGACGGAACAACATATCTTTATCAAATTAAATAATCTAACCCCACAAAATTCACCAACATACGAATTTGAAAAAGTATCCGATATTTTCCACATATGCTGCACGGTGAAACTCCGGCACCTCACTCACAGTCGATATCTAGAACACTTGGATCTGGCTCTGCATGTAACGACATTGTGCGACACCTGGCTTAAGCCAATTGGGAACGCTTTATTGTCGTAGTTCAGCTGAGCTGCAGCGATGTGGACTTGAGACTTTTCACTCTCTAAGAAACAATGTTTACGAGAATTTTTTGGTAAAAACAAGAGAAAATCTCATTACATTGCGTTCCGGGGTTTTTTATATTTTCGAACTTTTCAGAACTTTTGAACTGTCGTATGAATAATTCGTTTGATAGAGCTGAAACGGAATTTTTTTTTCAGGAAGGTATAAGTAAACGTCACAATTGCTCTGACAGAACATAAAGGATGCGTCTCCAAATACGAAGTCAAGTATTCAGAGGGAGCAGGAACATCAATGCATATAACCTGTATGCGATAAATACTAGGTAGGACATGCAAACCACGCAAAAGAATAATTGGCAGTTTGTTTAGATTTGCCTTATCCGGTTATCCGAGTTTCACACAATCCCAGCTCCACCGTCGGAATACAATGTGAAGGCTACCCGAAGGGAATTCAAATTTAATTAGGCAAGCTAAGACCATGTGTATTCTGAAACCTGCGTCTCTGAGTTCTTAATGGACCGAGTATTCACTCGATTAAAATGAGAATCGCGCCACTGGAACGAGAGTGACTTCGAAGAGTAACTCTTCCACTCCTTACGAGGGTCTATCCACTCCATGTGAGTGAAAATTTCACTCATTCAAGACCGAAAATTCTGCCGGTCGGAAAAGAGTGAATAGTCATTCCAAAGAATTTAGAGAGATTATTTGTGCCGTTTTTTTCTTATCAATTCCAAGAACTGTGAATAAACCAAGGGGGAAATAACTCGTGATTTGAGTGACACATCAATTCTTGGGTTGAAATAATTCAGAATAATTCATTCAATTCAAAATAATTCATTCAATTCAAAATAATTTATTTAATTCAGAATAATTCAGAGTAATTCAATGTAATTCAACTTAATTCAATGTAATTCACTGTTAATTCAGGTAATTCTCGTCAATTCAAGTAATTCACGGTTAATTCAGGTAATTCTCGTCAATTCAAGTAATTCACTTTCAATTCAGGTAATGTAATTCTTGTTAATTCAAGTAATTCACTTTCAATTCAGGTAATTCTCATTACTTCAAGTAATTCACTGTTAATTCAAGTAATTCACGGTAATTCAATGTAATTCGCTGGTTTTTTTCAAGTCATTCAAGTAATTCACTGTTAATTCGATGTAATTCACTGTTAATTCAGGTAATTCTCGTTAATTCAGGTAATTCTCGTTAATTCAAGTAATTCACTTTTAATTCAGATAATTCTCATTAATTCACGTAATTCACTGTTAATTCAAGTAATTCACGGTTAATTCAGGTAATTCTCGTCAATTCAAGTAATTCACTTTCAATTCAGGTAATTCTCATTAATTCAAGTAATTCTCGTAATTCAGTGAATTACGAATTAATTCACGGACTATTGACACGTCAATTCAAGGAGTTATTTCC
>JAEUYN010002406.1:0-77716 GCA_018257835.1 Euura lappo | reverse complement strand
AATTTTCTACCACACATGCATTAAAAACTCGTGTTTTTTGCCCTCCTTAACAGGATGGAAGCCACAGTTTTCTGACCGGGGCAATAAACCGGGATAAAAACTTGTCAAGCGGGATAAAAACTTGTCAAGAGGGATAAAAACTTTGGCAGCAGGGATAAAAACCTCTCGTAACCATGGTAACGATGAAATAAACTAAGAAAGTGCTGCCCCCAGTGGAGAACACCGTTCTCGTGTTTCTAACCTCACTTTCTCTCGTTTTTAATGCATATGTGGTAGAAAATAACATATGTGCCATGGGAAGGAAGCAGGCGTTTTGTCTCGCGCATTTTGCAGAACTCGTTTTCACTCTCGGGCGCCTTCGGCGCCCTCGAATTGCAACTCGTTCTGCAAAATCCGCGCTCGCCAAAAATCGCCTGCTTCCTTCCCGTGGTGCATAATATACTATTGTTACACTATTTGCTTCGACGCGTATCAAAAGGTACAATAAAATATAGGATTTATCAGGGTATTGTAATACCCTCTGTTTGTTTCATTGATGAGTCATGAGACTAAACAAATTTACTACAGTTCAATATAGATTTCTCTGAGACTTTTTCAAAAAATATCTCTACATTCAAGTCTACTGAAGTGTAGATCTTTCGGAATTCACCGCAATTTTGAATTTTCGGTTTCCGGCGAAATTTTGCTATCTATAGCAACTTCGATTTTGAAAATCGGTACTTAATTTTTAATAAACCTGTGTGTTGTTCGAGCTTCTACGTTATTTCTTTTATTTTCTCAACCTTCAAGCACTGAATTCTCGTACCCGGATGTAAAAGTCATGTCATGATGTTTGTGAGCATCTGCACTTTGAACTAATATTGATGTAACCAAAAAAATGATTAAGCTTGTTGTTATTGTATACCTGTATCCAGTGATATTTATCTACCAACAAATCTCTCAATTAACATTCATTCATATTAGAAGATTGCTTAACCTGTAATTTCGAACATCCTGTTTTGAATGAATCTTTTCGTACATACTATATTATGATATGTCACCAGTTCAGCGGAGTATTATTCAGTTCGAGATCGGTACGAAAATGGGCCCCCGCAAAATTGGACACTCTTAGTGTAGATGGTCAATTTCTAGGAATATTTAGTTCCCTGTTAAATCAATTTAGTCAATATTGTCATATTGTAATAGCATAGAAAATAGTACATTTCAATACGAGTGCGCATAGGCGAGTGTCGTGCCTTTACACGAGTTACGCATATATTATACCGGCTTTATCACTTGCATCGAACTCTATTTCTCGTCACGCAATGTATGGACAGTCCGATTTGGGCGCATACCAGTCTCGCACTCACTGTGTATAAAAGGTACCTTTCACAGTTTATTAATCGCATAAGTACGACACCAACGTCTAATTTCTTTTGAATTCACGGGTTCTTTTAAAAGATTTGCGAACTTAGGTATAAGAGGTACTTTTTGGCCTATGGTTCGTTGGAGTTTTTCTCCTCTGGACGTGCAAAAATTTTGTCGACCGAATTCTTTCCGCTATTTAATCCTTAAAAGCATGGCCAAGATTAATTTTGTGGGGTAAGCGCGGTTTAGTAATCCCGACTCATCTCTTACTGCAGGATCGCCTGGTGTAGCGAGGAAACATACCTCATTCTTTTATATACATTCTTTCTCGTAAAAAATTGTTGATTTTTTCCAAACCC
The DNA here is from genome assembly GCA_018257835.1 of Euura lappo. Taxonomy (NCBI): domain Eukaryota; kingdom Metazoa; phylum Arthropoda; class Insecta; order Hymenoptera; family Tenthredinidae; genus Euura; species Euura lappo. Next base: position 76,010 of record JAEUYN010002406.1, on the reverse strand, counting down.
TGGGAATAGGTATTTTCATTTTGTACGTGACTCACAAAACATTCGTGCTGGTGGTTTTTTACGGCATTGTCCGTCGGATGATTATCGGACCATTTCTGTAATGATGGCACTTTTTGCTGAAGTGTACCTCACAAATTTATCTCAGAATGCCAACTTGTTTCTCATTCTGCATATGGATTGCAAAAGCCGACGCAGATTTTTTTAGTACGTTTATATTCTTACATGAGAAAAATATTATCATATAATGATACAAAGATTTAAGTCATAACAATTCATGACGAATCTCATACTATAACTTCATGGGGGTCGTCGTGGAAGTCCAAATTACGTATATGTTCATAGTAATATTTGGGAATAGAATTTGCTATAAAGTTTTGAAATTGCTCCGATGGATATACACTCAGTCTCAGAGCCGGCAACTTTCATGGGGAGGGTGTGGAGAAACTCCACACCGTCGTCTTAGACTGTGTAGAAATTCCACACCCTCAGAGTCGTCTTACACACTTTTTTTCAGAAGTATTCCTTGCCATTTGTCTATGCGCAAAATAACTTTACGCGCCGACAAAATTTTGAATGAATTTATTTCCAAAAACAAGACTCGTCGATGTGCTTTTCAACTGGGTAACGATGAATAAATGAAATAAAAATCTGGAATTATTGCCGAATCCCCCAACTCCACACCCTCAGCGAGCACAAGTTGCCGGCCCTGCTCAGTCTCAATAAGCAAATCCTACATTACCAACTAACCACGTGTACCTACTATAGTTTCGCACAGCTCACTGCAGTGTATTCGATATAGAAGGTCGCGCAAGTAGCAAACTGCAAGTACCAGTACGAGGCCATTATTCGCTGTACTGACTGGTAATATCCAGGTACGTTTAAGCAGCTGCTTTGTGGTAATGGAATGATATTTTTCATGATCATACTGTATGACAAAATTTCGTGATGCCGAAAACGAAGGATTTTCATAAATACCAACTAACGTTCTAATTAACAATAGAACAATTTAATACCGTACAGATTTGCTGAGGATTGATATAAAACTCTGTGGTACTTGTAACCCCAAGGGGAATCAATAAATAATAATAATAATATAAAACTCTGTGGACATGGTTTTGGACCACTTATTAACAATTTAGACACAATGTAGGGTAGACTGCTCTAAGATGGCGCACTTAAGGTTTGTTCAACTATACAATGAAAAATAACAACATTAAAAAGTTATAAATTTTTCTACGAAATCTTTGGTCCTTCGATGACATTATTGCACACTAACTTTATATTAATTTGTCAACTGTCACCGACAGAAAAATCAAATGCATGAAAATTTATTTGCGCACTCTTACAAATACCAGTGTGTAAGAGTGCGCACTCTGATTTGTAAGAGTGCGCACGGTGTTTTACGCAAAAATATCAGGCGTATATGGCTCCAGATCACAATACGTATATAGAATACATCTATCGTGCCACCATTGCATACTTGTTACGCACTGTATCCATTCTCTGGTTCTTGGCTCGCTGTATATTTCGTTACACCCTGGACACCGCCACATCTTCATTTTGTTGGGGAATTTTGAGTTTTTGGGTGTTAATATTGTTTTCTTTGCCTTCGATTTTTTGTATGTTTTCATCGAAATTTAGTTCAGTTTTTCTTTTGGGTTTTTTCTTTTTCCACTCTTCAAGCATATGGGTTTTCCACGCGCACTCTTAGGAGCTACAGGAGTGCGCACTCTTACATGCTAGCAGCATTCATTACAGATAATGAAGTGCCACCCTCCATGTTGTAACAAAATAAGTGACCTACTACATACGCTTAGCTAAATGTATAATAAAGGTTCTATTCATATTATACAGTCGATATTCGCATAATCCTGAACTGGATACAGTTTTCCAAACGTCAAAATATTTTAATGCAATACAAAAAATAGCTAAAACTCAGCTGGTTTCCGTATTTTTCATTCTTTCCCGGCGAAACTTCATGACCCCAACCCTGGCATCTCTAGTGACAGCTAGGAACCGAAGTTGGCTGCAAATCGCAAATGCATTGTCAAATATGACCACTGCGCACTCTTATCTCCCGCGCCATCTTAGAGCAGTCTACCCTACGTTATACAGTCTGCATACGCCTCTTCGTAAGTCTATATATTAATTGTTCGAAACATAAATTTCGTTAGAAGAATTGAAGACGAAAAGAAAATTGAACAGTTGAAGAAAAGAACGAACTGCACAAAGTCAAATCAGCCTATGAATATTCATAGACTAACGACTACAACGAGCGGAATCGTGGTCTTCCTGTGCCGCATGTGCACTCTCATAAGGGAGTTGTCTGTATGTAGTTGGATTTTCGGCTAAATTCCTGTTTCTGTGCAATCCGTTAGTGTTTATAACAGATAGTCATGAAAATGATTAAATCATTCTATTCTTCAAGTTGCCTGATAGATATTTCGGCTCTGAAAGGGCCAGGATGAAGCCGTTTGCTATCCCTTAGTGTAGCCGGAACTGATGGTAAGGTCGCTGACCGAACGCACGTGTGCAACCAGTGATTTCCACAGGACGCCGTTCGTTGCATTCACCAAGGCGAAGAAGAAGACGAAACCACAAAGTTGAAGGCCGTTAACTAATGCACGTTCAGCTTTCTCTTCCTACTTTTCCAAACTATGCGCGCCTAGAGCAGCACCGCGATTACGCAATGTTCTTCGTAGTCTTTCGCTGGTCAACTCCATGTATCCCCACATCAATTATATTGAGGTCGTTTCACGAGGCTACAAAAGTTTCAATCTCAGTATAATTCCATAAAGGGTCACGAATTTTCAGCATCAACTAGACGTGATGTTCTCATTTTAAGTTCGAGTGAGGTAGTTCATGTATGGGATACGTATGAACGGACCCTAGATCACGTCACCGAGATTGAATTTTGAATGTTCCTACCCAGTAAACTAAGAAGAATTGAGTATGGTAAAAACGGATTCAATTCGAGTTGAATCCGTTTTTACCATACTCAATTCTTCTTAGTTTACTGGGTAAAAACTATCACAAATCGATATCTGTTGGATTGATCTACCTATCGCACATCCTAGTCAATTAGATCATCACGACAATATTATCTCTTCAATCGAGTATTTTTCCAAGTTCACAATCCGACTTCACAGAATGTGGCCTTGAAAAACTATGTTTAGTACAGCTAGTGGCTACTTTCCCGTGACCTTGGTGATTCAAAGTTTGGTAACATCGCTTTGAGAAGATGAACCGTTTTTAATTCTGCGGCATGAGAATAGTTATATTTTCAAATTGTCATTGAAGGGGTAATTCAGGATTATCTTATCCGTTTTAGTTCTGAAATGTTTAGAAAGGTTGAGGAACCTCTAGGGACGACTGGTACTGCTGAACGGATGCGAGGTAGCTTGAGGAATGAGGGGCGTGAAACAGATGGGAATCCTCTAATTGTGAGTGTGGCGATGTCGCAATACTCGCTAGTCAAAGACGCACAAGAGCTTGCGCACCCGTTGCCACGCGACCCTTCATTTTCACGCTCTATTTCCGAAATGGTGGTTTCCAAGACAGTCTTGAACTACGAGTAAGGTGACTGGAAACATACATCATGTAAATGTACCCTATGGTCTTGAAACGCACTTACGCGTGCGTCTTTTGTGGTATATATGTACTAGTACAACACGCACGGGTTGCGTAACCCACCAAATGCTGCTACCATCCACAACAATCTTGTCGCAACCGAGGATCCGGTAGGGTCTATTATTGATCGCTGCTACGCGTGGGTCAATGACTCCACGCGCAGCTTGACGAAATGAGTTCGCTCTGCCATCGTTTCACCGATTCCTCCGTGTTAAACGACTAACCTGGCAGTCAAAAAATGAAACTTCTGCTGAATTTTATATTTGCTGTTGCCGTCAACAAATAAATCCCAATAACATCACAAACATATCTTGTCATCTGAGGAATGTAAAAATCTTTCAATGTCACATTCTGGCTTATACATGGCAAGCATCGATTCTAAATGTTTGTACTTTCGATAGTCTCATGTGTTCTATAGCTTCATAATCGTAGATATTTGAACGAAATTTGAGAGCCATACGTATAGAATAAAATATAAGCCCAAGGTGTGAGGTTACATAAAAAATTAAAGTGAATCTGAATTCTCGTATGCGTGTCTGGTTGATTATGTTCAATGATTTAGAACAATGTGATACGTGAAATCGGCGATTAATATTTCAATTTTATTCATCTCAATAATAATTTGACCTCGGGAAATGTTTCTCATAATTCTCCTAGGGTAGTATCTCTTTTGTATTGTGTATTACGATGGTGTTACTAGTATTGTTACTATCATTTGTGGCGAATAATCGGTAAAACAGGACGTTTTATCATAGGCATGAAATATTGCTGTACGAAGCGTATTGTAGTTAATGAATACTCCACAGGATGACACTAGGGTACGAGTACGGTAGCCCATGGGCACTGCCTGTGTGAAATGGAGGAGAACCATTATCTTCTTTACCAATGGAGTGGGATGTGCTAGTTACCATCCATGCATATGTTGATCTATCAGCTGGAAAAAGTAGACCCCTAATTCTAATAACAGCTAAGTACAAATCGTCTCTCCGATTCGTTCGATTGAACCTGCTCGCATTAATCAAGTCTGTCAATGGGCACAGCTGACTATTCTACAAATACCTATGTGGATATTTAAAAAACCGCCCAAATCCGAGCGAGGGAGAAACAACTCCCCACCAATCGAGTGGGCGATCGATCGCGCACGACGCTAGCCTGTGCTTTATTATAATTGCAGTCGACCACCCCTGCCTATTTTGGATTACCTTATGGAGACTAGAGGGAAGGAGACCGTGCTTCGTGTATCGAGGAACGTTCCGACTTTACGCGCTTTATTAGTATATTATGCACCTAGGGGCGACAAGTTGTTTTTCACGAGTGCGAGGTTGTATCACGAGGCGAAGCCGAGGGATACAATCGCACGAGTCTAAAAGAACGTTTGCCCTGTGGTGCATACGATATTTTATACACCAAAGGGAAATAAAGTGGTTTTTCCGGCTGGAACAGGGCAATAAACCGCCGTTTATATCCCTGAGGTGTATAAACCACTTTATTTCCCTTTGGTGTATAAAATATCGTATGCACCACAGGGCAAACGTTGTTTTAGACTCGTGCGATTGTATCCCTCGGCTTCGCCTCGTGATAAAACCTCGCACTCGTCAAAAGCAACTTGTCGCCCTTAGGTGCATAATATACTATAAGATCTGCTGTCCGAGGCGCCTCTACCGGCAGCCTGAGTTGCCAAAGTTTGTATGATAATGTTTGGCACACAAAGCTTCAGTCAACTCCGCCAGGGGCGCTTCGATCCGGCGATCTTAATTCTTAGCTATATATACAATAGTATATTATGCACCTAAGGGCGACAAGTTGTTTTTGACGAGTGCGAGGTTGTATCACGAGGCGAAGTCGAGGGATACAATCGCACGAGTCTAAAACAACGTTTGCCCTGTGGTGCATACGATATTTTATACACCAAAGGGAAATAAAGTGGTTTTTCCGGCTGGAACAGGGCAATAAACCGCCGTTTATATCCCCGAGGTGTATAAACTTATATTCCGTCCAAATTGCGTTATTCTTTCAATTACATTTATTTATACTATTATTATTGCAAATTTTGATGATCGATACAGCAAATTTTGATGATCGATACAGCACTCTACAATTGGCATATCACTAATTTTATTATTGACTGTTTGGTAATACGGATGAAACTTCTTCACATTATTCTAGCGAAATGGTTATTATACAACTAAATAATCTTCATTACACAGAACTTGAATGAATAGACTAACAAATAATTTTTATTCAGCGTTGCAATTTCCAAAATATCCCACAACACAGCGATTTGTATCGGAAATTCCCCCAAGAAACAACAAAAAACTAACAAAATCTGCTTCAATAGTTTACTTGACATCATTTAATCACGGTCAGATGTACATCATATCCTTATTACAGTTACGCAATTGAATTTGTTAATAACAAACTATGGGAAAACTGTGACGTTCGTTATGTACAGAAAATAGGTTATGAACATTGTTTACACCCCAACTCTGTACTAGGCTTCTAGCGCGCCTCAGCACCCGTGGCAGCAGGCGAAAACACACTTGGCTTCATTAAGGGACCCACCCCCACCATGGGAGTTGCCGGACCTGTGTATATGACCGTGTTTCAAACCGAGTGAGCGGGCGCAAAACGGGACCTTGCGCCCGAGGGCCGAAAAGATCTATTTTGCGCCCGCTCAAAAGGTATGAAAAGTGGCATTTTGCGACCGGATGTAAGAGAAGAAAATTTGATCGATTACCCCGCCCAACATCGTAAAGGAATTCACAAATCTTAGGCTTAGTAATTTTAGACGGTTAGAACGGGGTTCAAACATAGACATGTAGCGGGCTCGTGGTCGGTAACCATTTCTTGCTCTCGCTCTCTCCGGTTCCCTGCCTGTCGTTCTATTTTTCGTAAAGTGAGTGACTTTCCAACATTCGATACCTTTCAATAAGTGTATAATGTCCAAAGTTGAACAGATTCTGTTCATCAGTTCGGCAGGGAAACGAAATCCCGTGAATTAAGCTAAGCCGGTAAAGTGGGAGACTGTGAGTGATACTCGCCCGCATATTAGAAAAACGGACACACATAAGTTGTTACGATAGTTACCAACTGCAGTGATGTTTTAGCCATGATCCCGATCCCGCGCCACTAGAGGCGCTGGAGTTTTAACGGTCGACGCCTGCGTAGAGGGTGCCGGGATTTCGGGAAAACGCCACTCCGCAAACGTTGCTTTTTGTTGCTTTCAACCGGCAATAATTCGTCGTTATTATTGGGCGGTTATTGTGGAAATTGGAGTGCTCCGAAGAGCAAAAAATTGTTTCCATCAAAAAGGATTAGGCGACAACCTTCAAAATGGTAATTCACAATTATTCTGTTACTCTTAGTCACGTTAGCGTACGCTATTCATTTCCGTAACCTAACCTCACTTATCTTTATGTACGCAACGTTGGCTTCTCATCTCGCACCTCAAGCAGCCCCACTAAATCTAGCCGCGTTATGAATTCTCATTTTGAATCGATTTCAGACGATCGGGAAGAACAACAAGATGCTTCAACACATCAACTATAGAGTGAGAATAATCCTTCAAGATTCTCGCACTTTCATCGGAACTTTTAGAGCCTTTGACAAACACATGAATTTAATTCTCGGCGACTGCGAAGAATTCAGGAGAATAAAACCAAAAAATACGAAGCAACCTGAAAGGGAAGAAAAACGTGTACTCGGCTTTGTACTTCTCAGAGGAGAAAACATAGTTTCTTTAACAGTCGAGGGACCCCCACCTCCGGAAGAAGGATTACCCCGAGTTCCCATACCTGGGGCTGCTCCTGGTCCTGGAATGGGCAGAGCCGCGGGCCGTGGGATGCCAGCTAACGTATCTGGCGTACCCGCCGGGCTTCAGGGTCCGGTTCGTGGGGTTGGTGGCCCATCCCAGCAGATAATGACCCCGGGTGGCCGTGGCCAAGTCTCTGCACCCCCTCAAATGCATCCTGGAGGTCCTCCGCGCATGCCAGTCGGTGGTCCACCGCCCGGTATGATGGGGCCACCACCCGGAATGATGGGTAAGAGAGCTTGAGTTTTCATTGCTCTATTGACTTTGTGCTCTTTCAAACGTTTGAAAATTGGACATTTTTGATCCGTTTTCAAACTTTGAATTGATGAGTTTGTGTTCCATTTCTGGCGAATTGCATTGAATGTATGTCCGATTGCAGGAATGCCACCTGGTATGCCGCCGATGGGTCGAGGAGGTCCTCCCATGGGACCACCTGGAATGAGAGGTCCACCTCCCGGTATGATGCGAGGCGGTCCACCCCCACGTCCCTATTAATTCCAATGCTTCTCGCATACAATATCATAATGATTGGAAAAATATAATGATGAATGATGAATAATAACTAGCTTGTATCTTTCTAATATGGAAATCTACTTCGTTTTTTTACTCAGGATTTTCCTGCAGAATGAAAATATTCAGTTTGAGTTACCAATAGGTAATAACACTTATTCAGAGGAGACACCTCTGTGAATGAGAAAAAGGCGGCCTTTCATTCATATTCATGATGCTAGACATTTTCATCTTCCCATTCCCTGTGTTTTCAGAGATAAAGGGAAGTTATTCCAATCCGCCGGTTAATGAAGGGTTGAGTTTTCTTCAGATCCACATTCTAAGATCTAGAGTTTATTGTACGTATGGGATCAATTTTTTCCCTGGCGATATCTTTAGAAAGAATGTCGATTCTTTCATGAATTTGGTCTTAATCTGCCAAGTCTTTCCAAACTTGGGACTGATAAGATTGTGGCTTTAATCAGCCCACAGTTTTCGAATGAGCTTGGGTAACAGACATTCCAAAATTGAATTAAAACTGACGGTACTAGACAATGGAGTAATGGATTCGAATGAAAATTGGTGGCGGGAGATTCTTTGGGTCGTTGATCTCGAATTTGAAGACAGATTTGCAAAAAGGCAGAATAGACAAATTAATATGCTGGGAAAAATCCTAAAATTTTCGGCGTTTGATAAAAATTTGTGCTTGAAGGTTTTCTAGTCTCCTGGTCACGAATCCTTGGCCAGACTTCCAAAATATTAAATTACGGATACGGTATGGCGGTTTAGATTCCCAAATTCCTCAGATTTTTATGTCATACAGCACGCGAGAGTTTCTGTGCTTTCAAAGTTTGAATCGGATAATTTTTTTAATATAGCTCGAAATGAGTGAAAACGGGATGTCAGCAGGCTAGCACACGGGCAATCTAAAGCCGCTCGATTAAAATGAGACGCCCAAAATCTTAGGAAATGTTTACAATGTTTACAGTCAGGTAATCGGCAAAACAATCTGGAACATGAGGAATGCATACATGGGTTCAAAATTGAGCGGGACCTCAGGATTGCTGGAACGAGCTAGAATGAATGAACAACCATTGTGATGCTTTGAGTTTATTATGTCTCGATATTTCAAGAGTATAAAATGATTTGTTGGATTTTTGCACAGTTTTTCTGGACTGTATTTCTAATTACTTAGAAACAATTACAGACTTTCGATTGCTAGAAACCTCAATGGAGGATATGAATGACGATGATTACAAAACTTCAGTTACTAACAGTACCTCTCTTAGAATGGGAAACAGCAATTAGTTGAATAGTCATTCTACTTGTCGCTAGCCATACGGCCAGAGCTGCATTCTCTAACACTCCCGCTGCATCACTATGATAACAAAATTCACTAATTCGGATGAGAACATTAAAATGGTTTCAAGTCGTAGTTGCTGTGAGTTGAATCGATCGATCAGTGATTGCGCTACGTGAAAACTGGATGTGGATTTTGCCACGCAGGTCAGAGCAAAATATACCTATATACGGAAATGAAATGAACACAGCAGACATTACAGGACAATGATATCAAACCTCAGTTAGGTATGGATTCATTCGGAGGTAATTATGAACATTGGAATCGGCAAAGATCAATGCTGCTGCCCAAAGATGGAGAATAAAATTGCGTTGAAATGAACCAGAGCGTGAAACATGATTATTACAAAAGAAAAAGATTATTTTTTCCTCATATTCGTGATCGTAACTTTGCAGATTATTTTGGGTGTGACTTTCTTTTCGGATACTTTGGCCAAGATGAAAGTGTTTTTACGAATATTGGCACTTGATTGAATTTTTTTTTCCAAGATACAACTTGTACTAAACAGACAATGAACGATAGATTCCAAATTATCATTCAACTTTAAATGTCAGTTCACTACCATAGATTCTAACTACAGTATAAAAAATTTACATCTGTACCGATGGAATAAAGAAAATATATTCCATGTAGTAGTATTTTCAATTGATTGCGGTTGATATAAATATTAGACAATATTATGCGAGAAAACTTATAAAACTTATTAGACCTTTATATATAAAATATATATTAATATTTTCAGAACCAAAGAGTTTTAACCAGAAAACGAACGAGACTTTTCTTCTGTTTGTTGATATCAACAGTTTGATTTGTCACTTATCGATTGATGGCCTTCGTACAAGTCGTTCAGCTGATCTATCGTCAGAATTTGACTTCTGACATCATCCAAGACCGCATTACTTTCATGGTCATCAATGTATTGAAAACTTCCCAAGTTTATGTCTGCTGATGCCAGCGCTGTACTGAATATGTCAATCCCTGTTGAATTGGATATAGATTCGTCCGTCTGAATGTTGTTCATACTATTTGCTGGAAAAATATTCATAATGTCATTAGTTAATCGAAAATCATTTCAAGTCGAGAAGGGCAGATATTCAAATTTTACATTAGGTCAATTTTTAACCCTCCGCAGACAACGTGGGTTTTTTTCGACTCGGTCCTCCACATGAGTCAAATGGAGTGAAAAATATGTTGCCCGCGTAGGGTTCGAGTTGAGAAAAACGAAACTGTCAATAACGCACAATAGTACCTGGCGCTTGAAAACTATAGATTCCAGTTTGAGGGTCCAGCGTTCCTCGTATTTCGCTCATACAATCCGAGCTTGATGATATTTCGGTTTCTAAATCTTCAATCTTCGTTTCAGCCGATGACCCAACTTTGTCTGTATCGTCATTTCCTGCAGCTTCTCTATTTTTCCTGGCACAGTATAACAATAATTTGACTTCTTCGTTGAATTATGAAATCCATTTCTTTTCTTCATAAAATTATATGAAATAACAAAACTACCGACCTATGTTCTTTCGAGTCCATTACGAAACTGATTGTAGCAGCACTCTTCATATGAGGAGACTTGCTAGTAGGGTATGTCAGAGATTGAGCTTCTCTGTTTTGTTCTTTCATTAACGAATGTGAGTTAGTATTTAAAATAGCAGTCTTTGATTCTGAACTGAAAACGCCAGAAGCTTCGAGTATCTCAGAAAGCACTTTACTTTTTCCTAAAGAATCCTGTCGTAAATCGAACACAATCATGTTACCAGACTTCTGAAAGCATAATCAGAATTAAATCATTTTTATTCATTCGATACATTTATCCATATCAAAGCAGCGAGGAATTACAGAATTACCTTTGCGTTCGTTTTCACTGATTCCGTTGGAGAGGAATTTATTGGCGATAGCATAGCTAAAGACTGTTCTCCATTAGCCGATATTCTATGGGGCAGTAGGGCTATACTACTAGACGATTGTTGGTTGGACAAGCATAAATTTTTCCCACCCATAATTACTTTGCCCAGTACTTCCTGTAAGTCACGATAAAGGTGTACTTGTTAGAAAAAGTCACTTATATAGATCGAATAATAATTACCTTTCCAGCGTGAGATAGCGTCACACCTCTCGCTGGCCCCTTTTGCACGACAATCACGTTAGCTTTAGCCGAAACCCTCGAGCCAGGGTTACTGGCTGATATATTTACAGTTTTTTTCGAGTTCAGTGTGATACCCTGGAATTGAATCAGTTTTGTGAAAATCGGACAGGGGTACAAGAATCGAATATTTCTTGTTTGGAAATAGCTTACCGTCTTGGTTCCCTGATGGCCAGTTTTTACGGTAGGATTTTTATTACACAATACAGCTGCAATAGGTTTCATATGAGGAGGGCCAGGACCGCTCGAGGATATTCCAGTACCTACAGTTAACATCTGAGGTCCGCTTTCTGTTGCAATAAATATATCATCTCTGCATTATGATTTCAAGAGTACTTCTAACACTGCTTGGAGTTCAGAAAAGTGATAAGATATACGAAAATGCCAATAACAAAAAAAATTGCAACGCTCACGTGATGACGTAGGTTTCGCTACTACGGCCGGTGTAGGACTCGAATGTGTGGTCGTTGTCGTTCTCCTCACACATGCGGAACTTGTAATACTGGCAGATCTAGCTGCCTTCTGCTCACAGCTCGATAATTGCACTAATTTCATACCTAAGAATTAGAAATCAAAGTGCATAATTGAATAATGAATAATGGGAACACTATGATCCTTCAACAACTACCCGAAACCGATAATCGCTGATTTGGGATCGAAAGAATGCCTCTTATTTCCATGTAAATGCGTACCTATCTGAAGGTCAATTTACTCAGGTAAAAAAAAACTTATTATTCGATTTTTGAAACAATTAACGTACTTTCATCCCCGTTGTTGGTCATTTGGACGTCAGAAACTTCTGGTGATATACTCTTTGTGATTGGATGTTGCGAAGAGGAACAAGAAGTAGGGATGACTAACGATGTTGTTCTCGGTAGTAATTTAGTCTGTGCGGATACGACTTTAGCTACATGCAATTTGCTAGACGTTGTAGTATTTACGTGGGTTTGCACAACCGTCGAAAGAGACCGATTACTGACTTGGGCCGGAGCATGAGTGTACGATGTGTTTTGAGACACTAAGGTCTGGCATGGAACTGAAAAACGAACAATACACGATGACTCGTGTGATTGAACACATAAACTCTTGCAATGTAAGATTGCGATACGTAAATCAACTTCATTGCTCGTTACGAATGATAGAATATGAGAATGAGAAACCTTTAGAGTCTGATTCACTTTCACTGTGATGACTGGGAGTGACCTGGGAGGTCGTGCTTATCGTTGAGCATGATGAATCGACTGCATTCGTTTCGGCAGTATTGTCAACTTTGATTTTCGTCGTACGTGGCGGTGAGCTAGTCGATACTATAAATACCTGATGAACATTAAGATGAATAGCTATGGTGGTAATGTCGAATATTTAGTAATTTTACAGTTAAACGAAAACACGCCAATCCAAGCTTACTTTATTAGATAATGAAACTGGTACGGGAGACGATCGTTCCGATGCTAGGCAAGAAAGAGAGGTCACAACATCCTCGACACCGGTATTAACACGATCGAGTTGATTGACGCTGCCGGAGACATCTTGCGGCTGCCGATAAGGTGATGAAATAATGAATTAGCAGATGAAATTGTATAGAATCTCAAGAGAATAAGCCACATACTCTTACCTCAACTCGCGACCTTCGTCTCTTCCTGTTGACGGAATGACCTTCCGGCTGTGCGGAGGGGGCATTTACAGGTGATTCGTTATCTCCTAATTTCTCTCTGACAGATTCTGTCTCGACTTTGACTGAAAGAATACGAACGACGTATAATTGAAATAAGCGGATAACCCAATAGCTCGAAGATACATCGGCTATACGATTCTCGAATGAGAAATTCAATGACAGACCTTTTATATCCGCTAGCTCTTCTCTCGACGTCGATGCTTTTTTGGCATTGGCAATGGAAGTCGCGAGTGATAGGCTATTAGCTAAGCTTGTAAAAACCGTGCATGCATTGAGCCTTGGTAAGAGGGGAATTGTTCTTCGACCTTCGATAGCCCAATCCGTCCCAGTGTTTGGACCGTTCAATCTGGAGGAGAGAGAGTGACAATGACAATAACCGGACAATGAATCCGGTCGTTGTGCTTTTGCAATGATTTCAACGATGACGTATGAATCGATTAGGTTCAGTCTTACTGTTCGGCAATAGTAGACAGCTTCTCGTCGTTAACAGCACGTCGAATCTCGGCTCGGTGCCTTTCATTGGAAATATGAAGGGCTTTGGCCAGTTCTTGCAGTAATTTTTGTTTTTCATTAGTGAAGGAGCCTTGTGCGCGCAGTACCGACACCATGTTGCCGTAGGCTTCCAGTTCTGAAAATCAATGTCAGAGTATAAACGAAAAATCTAATTCATTTGATTCTTTCATTAAATCATATTTCGTAGTTGAAAATATAATATAATTCAGCGGTGGTCATTCCATGCTCATTTTAAACCGGTATTACTTATAATTGAAATCAAACTGAGAAAACTGCGACAACAACTTGATCTATTCATAATTCTGATTACCTGGCTACAATATGTATACCAATAGCGAATGAGTATTAGAATTTTCATGTTCTTTCAGGTTCTGAATAAGGATTCACAGTAAAATTACCAGCATAATTGTTTTTATTCAGATACATGTTTTTTGGCACAATGAGGATTAGCCTGTTATTGTATCATGGAATGAAAATTTTATCTGTATATGCTACTATCGATTCTCAACTGCATCTGCTTCCCGTGGCACCAGAATTTCTCGATTGATATTCTTAGAAACGTTTGTAATATCCGAGGACGAGTCGATCGCATCAAAAATTAATAGTCTCATATATTTCCCTTCAGCCTTCCTTTGGTTATTGGCAGTTAACAATCTACAGGGTTGAGAGACAAGAATTTAATGTCCATTGTTCACGTTGTTTCACCTTGGAACTTTCTATAGAATCTAGCGACTATCTAGATGAGTTTGTAAATACTGTTGCTAAATCAGAAATAGAGAAAAGAACTACCGAAAAATCGCCTATACGTACCTGAAGGATCGGTTACAAGATTATATACCATTTCCATAATTTATAAAACTAGATCCGACGTAGCAGCATGGAATGCGCTCGGATTAAAAACACCAAAAGAAACCTAATCGTAATCGTAATCGTATCTGTACAATAATAAGCGATTCAGGTTTCCTCAAATCCTCACTAGCCTCTGTTTAGAAGCAAATTTTCAAACGATGCTTTGCAAAAACAGCCTCAAATCATCGCACGATCCTTGGCGATAGAGGATCACGAATCAAAGAGTATCTCAGACAAAGAGAATATCGCGCATTGGAGACGTTCTCTCTCAGAACTTGGTGAGAGTGGCTAAGACAATTCGGTAAGTGATGGATTTATGCGTGTACTAGAAATAAAATTTGTGAATAAATAAAAAAATTTCCGGCTTTTTGATAAAAAAAAAAAAAGCAAGTTAGAAGCAAAGGAGAAGTGGAAAAGAGCGAGCAGCGTTCGTGGTAGAATGTGAAGCGATTGAGATGGAGATGGAGAGAGAATTTTTAAATGGACATAACCTCACCGAGACAGCGTAAACACTTCTTGCACTCGTCGCGCGAGAGTTCCAGCCTCAGCGGCCACATTTTATTGATCTATTAAAACCTTATTATGAGTTGAAAATGAGTGAACGTGATACGTCATGCGTGCATCGTTTCCCCATTTATTATTCAGTATAAATTTCGGTGGACTGTTGACAACTCGGTTTATGATGAAGTTGTCACATATTCCGGTCGCGCGTTAAACTCTGCGGTCGATTGGTTGTATGCAGGCAGAAAACTAGATTCGAACCTAGTCCAGTCCCCATCTGTCGTAGTTTTAGTCTAGCTTGAAATTACCCGACGCTACCGACTGGGACTTGACTTCCGTTTTCGTTTTTCATTTTTGTCCGAATGACTGGTGCTGCCCTGACAGCAGTCTAGTGACAGAATGTGGAGTTGAACTCCCGAGCAGACTGTCTCAGCTACGTCAACACCACATAACCTATAAACAGTGTAACGAGACCATCGTGAATTTACGATCCTGCTGCCGCAACTGATTTATTTGATTCATTTACCTCAACACAATGACCGCTACTAGCTTGCACAAAGTGATTTTAATCACCGGGTTCATATCTCTATTTCACGCTGCCTATTCAGCGGCCCAACGTAAGTGATGCGAATTTTGTACTTGTGCCACAGTCACGATTCTCTTTCGTTTTTTTCATCTTATTGTGCATTAAAAACAGTTTTTCTCACACCCGGTCGCAAAATGCCACTTCTCATACCTCTTGAGCGGGCGGAAACGTCTTTTTCCTGCCCTAGGGCGCAAAATCCTGTTTTCCGCCCGCTCACTCGGTCTGAAAACAGGGATTTTGCGCCCTAGGGCTGAGAAAAGACGTTTCCGCCCGCTCAGAGGTATGAAGTGGCATTTGCGACCAGGTGTGAAAAAATAGTACATTGTCTTATCAAGAGCGCAAAACACTATTTTCAGTGTAGAAATTTGCAGCCTGAGCCGAAGGCAGGTGTACTGCAATCTGCACTCGTCAAAATAGCCTTGCGCCCATGTTACACACGATTTTCTCAACACCTGGTCTGCAAAATGCCTCTTTTCAAAAGACCAGAAATGGCGAAGCGCAAACAGAACTTTGCGCCCGAGGCCGAAAAGATGTTTCGCCGCTCAAGAGGTACCAAGAAAAGTGGCATTTGCGACCGGGTGTGAGAAAAATAGTTATTTTCCGCCCGCTCACTCGATCTGAAAATAACTATTTCGGTCTTCCGAAGATTGTGGAGCAATTTGACAGTCATTTATCATAACTTTTATTTCTTTTATTCCTAGATCGATCGTATTTGCGCATAACGGAACAGGAGTTCGTGACTTTACCCATAGACGTAAGTATGAAGATCGTAGGATCAGCTCTGGTACGAATTGGAAAAGAAAAATGTCTAATTAGAGGTACCGTGTGTAAATTTTCCAGATATTGACGCAAGGTATCGTCAGCCTTTTCTTCGTCATGTACTCTGTGATGTACATAGCCGGTGATTTCAAGGAAATACGTGCGACGGTGGACTTGGAAAGCAAGTCGTGGGAAACGCTGAGGAATTTGCCGTCTTTTCAGACATTCAATCATCGTGGCAGGTCTCTGTCCCCTCAGTATCTACCACAATTGGAAAAATCAGCTTCGGAGGAAGACTTGTTGTTGATAAATTAAGACTTGCCTCTTTACCTCTTGAATATATTTATTCTAACTTCTGTCACCCCTCAAAGTTCAACTACTGACCGCAAATTTGTATTAGCAAAAAATTAATTTATTAAAATTATCACAGATAACCACTTTGTGTAGAGTAAACTCATTCCAATGGATCACTTGGACCCAAAGTACTTCTGATTTTTTTAGAAACGCATAGTCTGTTTCTCCCACCCCACCGGGAGACTCTTGTAACTCAATTTTTGTTCACACTTTTGGTGCTTTATCCAAGTGTCCTAGGAACCAGTTGGCCCTCCATTTCTTTCAGATCGGATAGAAAAATCTTGCAACGAAAGTAAAAAAAGTCAAGATATTGTACCCATCTAGGGGTAAATTTATGAATTCATAAATATGGTTCAACTTTATTCTTCTATTTTCTTGACAATAATGTGTACATAAATATGTGAAGGGGGAAGTATTATCAAATGTGCTTTTGCTTAAAAGTAACATTCCTGTAACAACAAAGAAGAAAAACACCGGTTTTGTGTAAAATTAATATGAGGGGAAGAAAAATTGTGGAATAAAAACTATAGGACGTCTATTCAACGATGCACGACCTAATTTCAAGTCTTGAGACTGGAAAATATTCATACGATTTTTCAGATTCTTGTTGACTAGTGTAGCGATTAGATCTGTGAATTTTGTTCGCTTACTGTAAAACTGCAGTTAGCTAAGATAATATATGAGGTTTATTCATGCACGCAAAGACCAGCTTCGGTGCGGGACAATTTTGATAAA
The DNA here is from genome assembly GCA_018257835.1 of Euura lappo. Classification (NCBI taxonomy): domain Eukaryota; kingdom Metazoa; phylum Arthropoda; class Insecta; order Hymenoptera; family Tenthredinidae; genus Euura; species Euura lappo. Next base: position 58,608 of record JAEUYN010002406.1, on the reverse strand, counting down.
GACTCAATCTAATAGAAACAAATATCCTTCAGCCTAATATTCATCTATCAACAGCGCCTCGCAGCTTTTGGATAAATTGTATTAAAAATTCATACGTTGAGCAAACTGAGGAGAAACCTGACGTCATTTCGTACCCATCTACTGTCGTCAGCTTGTTGATATTGAGAAATTCAGATAATCCATGCGTGATCATTTTTCTCACAACTACTAAAAAACTTAAATGGCATCTCGACACACTCGGCACTGTCGACATTTGTCAACAAATTCCCTCAATTCAGCATTTTGGTTGACTTGGTCACAGATTTGTTCATGATACCGTAAATAAAGATAGTAATCACAACGTTTTATGAACGTGTATACCTAGATAAATAGTCTTAAATAAATTTGTACTGCACAAATGAAATAATCATACATAGGTACATAAACTGCCTAGCATTATTATAACAGACTAATAACGTGTTGTAATATTGACACGTTGTGCATACTGGTAAATAATTTCAGTTGGTTGCAATACCTTCACTTTGCCATTTAGAAACTAAATAAAAATAAAAACAAAAATACACTCGTACCCTATCCTAGGCAGTTCTATTCCTAAGATACTTTGAAAAGCAATTCTTCAAGAACAGGTCCAAATTTTTGTCAATATGGCACTTCAATCGTATTTTGCTTTCCAAGTGCAACTTTTTTTCTATCTTTCCTACAAAGTACCTAAATCCCTGTCTCCTGCCTCGGAAGGTTCGGGTTTTGATACACTAGATGGTAGATATCTCCGAAAGCTATAATTTTCAAGTTCACTGAGCAGTAATCGAGTAATGATCAGAATGTCAATTAATCACTAAAACTGTTTAAATTATCTACGCAGATAATTTTATTTCTGTTCAGTAGGAATCTAATACTTTCGTCCGTTGTGATATGTAATGAAAAACTTGTCATTCTTAACCATGAACCTGATGGAAAGTACTATAAGAATAATTATCATTTCGTTGACTTGTGTTCATAGTTAGGTAATTATCCTAAATGTATAAGGAGGCTTCGTTTACAAAATAGTTGTCAATAAATATTACAGACATATCAATTAGCTAATTCAATTTCGAATAATGTCATAGACTCACTGGACAGCAATTCTTTTCAAAATAAATAAAAACCCTCTCGTTTGCCAAAACTATCGAACACGTTGTGTAGATCATTTGCACGAATATGTCAAATGATTCCGACGGTGTCCGATGACCAGAAACTGGAAAGAACAGATTATTCAAGCATATTTTCATAGCGGGATCATATTTTCCACCAATTTAATCGACGCGATGGAAATTTGAGGATCGATAAATGCGACTCACCATAAAATCTACAAAATCCTGCGGCAACGGAGATGACTATACGCACATGTGAGTCAATTGACCAGCACAGGTGCTACGGGGCTCCATTATCGAGCAATTAGTACCTAATAATGTTTCAACTGTTCATAGGTAATGAAGAAGATTATATTCCAAGGCCCCATTCTGAACCACGTCGGAATAAATCCTTTGTAGAGGGCCAAAAACCCTTCATTTCTCACAGTCTGAAATATCAAAAATTGATCAACTCGCCAATATATGCTACGTTCATCAATAAACATAGTCGAGACTGGGATACTGCCATACCTGAACGAAACAATCGACACTGCCGGAATAGATGTTGGCTGAAAGTCCACCGCAAGCCAAGCGAACCCTTCTTTGGTTCATTAAACGAGTCTGAAATGACGAGACGATTAGTGTTTATGTTATGAAGACGAAATTTATCGCAAAATCATGATGAACAACAGTCTGGCAAAATATTGACGGAGAATTTCATACGTACTCGGACTACATCGATCGGTGTCGAAGCTATCGCACTTCCCATACTGGCGATGAAACTCGATCTGAAAGATTGTTCGCCACATCCAGCGGGATGAATTTAATATTCAGATAAACTTGGCACTGCTGAAAGACTATGCAATTCAACGTTCATACAACTTACATAAAGTGATTTGCTACGCTATCTCCAACTGTGGCCATCAATCTCTGTTTACTGTAGTCATATATCGGTAGCTCGACCGCTGCGATGATCGCTGCTCTTTGAGCAGTGGGCCCCACACCCTACACGATACGTCGCACGACTTTATATATACGAGCAGGTAATTTTTTGACTGAGGATTCAATCACGCGATATTTACATTGTTTTTTCTCGTTAGAGAAGGGAAGCCAATTACCGAGGGGTGAACCACTCCGAAAAATGGCGTACACCAGACTTCAAGACTTCACGGGACTTCAGGGCCTTCACGGGGCTTCAGGGCCTTTACGGGGCTTCAGGGACTTCATGGACTTCATGGGACTTCAAGGGACTTGACGGGACTTCAAGGACTTCACGGGACTTCATGGACTTCACGGGACTTCAGGGACATCACGGAACTTCATGGGACTTCAGGGACATCACGGGACTTCATGGGACTTCAAGGGACTTTACGAGACTTCACAGGACTTCATGGGACTTCACGGGACTTCATGGACTTTATGGGACTTCACAGGACTTGAAGGGACTTCAAGGACTTCACGGGATTTCATGGGACTTCAAGCGACTTTACGAGACTTCACGGGACTTCACGGGACTTCACGGACTTCACGCGACTTCATGGGACTTCAAGGGACTTGACGGGACTTCAAGGACTTCACGGGACTTCATGGACTTCACGGGACTTCAGGGACATCACGGAACTTCATGGGACTTCAGGGACATCACGGGACTTCATGGGACTTCAAGGGACTTTACGAGACTTCACAGGACTTCATGGGACTTCACGGGACTTCATGGACTTCACGGGATTTCATGGGACTTCAAGCGACTTTACGAGACTTCACGGGACTTCATGGGACTTCACGGACTTCACGTGACTTCATGGGACTTCAAGGGACTTTACGAGACTTCACAGGACTTCATGGACATCACGGGACTTCAAGGGACTTCACGGGACTTCACGGGACTTCATGGACTTCACGGGACTTCAGGGACATCACGGAACTTCATGGGACTTCAGGGACATCACGGGACTTCATGGGACTTCAAGGGACTTTACGAGACTTCACAGGACTTCATGGGACTTCACGGGACTTCATGGACTTCACGGGATTTCATGGGACTTCAAGCGACTTTACGAGACTTCACGGGACTTCATGGGACTTCACGGACTTCACGTGACTTCATGGGACTTCAAGGGACTTTACGAGACTTCACAGGACTTCATGGACATCACGGGACTTCAAGGGACTTCACGGGACTTCACGGGACTTCAAGGGACTTTACGAGACTTCACGGGACTTCAGGGACTTCACGGGACTTCATGGACTTCACGGGACTTCATGGACTTCACGGGACTTCATGGGGCTTCATGGACATCACGGGACATCACGGGACTTTACGAGACTTCATGGGACTTCAGGGACTTCACGGGACTTCATGGACATCACGGGACTTCAAGGGACTTTACGAGACTTCATGGGACTTCACGGGACTTCATGGGGCTTCAAGGACTTCACGGGACTTCTGTGACTTCACACACTGTTGTACACCGGACTTCAAGAGTGGTTCACCCCTCGCCAATTACGGAATAAGAATAAGAATTTGTCTCACCCTCCACAGACCGCGTACTCCCTCGTTCCGATAAACCTCTTGGAAGCAGCTCAGCAGTGACACATTTGCCTCGATCCCTCTAACTTGCATACGAACTTTCACAACGTCTGTTGGGTTAGCTATGGCACTTGAAAAAGCTCCCGCAACCGCTGCACAGACTATGTTTATCAGGACTAGATCGTCGGTTCCCCATTTGTCTGTCGCTATCTTTTTCAGAGAGTAATAAGTCCCAAATTTGATCGTACCGTAGGTAGCTTGTCTGAGAACAGCGGAGCTGATCCTGTTTCAAATTAAAAAACAAGCTTTAGCAAAAATTGTTCGGTCAAGGGTCCTGCGCTGGAATTTACTAATCGTCAGCTTCTGACCTCTTCTCACGGAGTGAGCTGACAACGAAACGTTAAAAAATGACTTCAGGGTAGTTCCGAAGACACTCTGATCTAATTTGATCTTTTGCCGACACTCTGGAAAGAAGCCAGGTTCCAACAGGCGTTAGAAATATAAAAATTTCAGCTCGATTCTTTTTCCAAATGTGAGCAAACTGTGGAACTGACAATGAGTATTGATTCACTGGTATCAAGATATGATTCCTAACACGTGCAATCGGAACTTCAAACTGTAATAAAAACCGTGAAATGCTAAAAAAACAAAATCAGATTGATTGCGATAATGTAGAAACGTCCTACACCCACCCAGAATATAAAGCTCTGTATCCTTCCTGGCGCGATATTTGTACCAGTGCGTCGGTCATCCCAGCGTACCTGAGAGACGCATGATTCTTGTCAAGTTTTTGTCCCTGCACTTGTAAACGAGTCTTTGTTGTGTCCAAAGGGAACGTGCCTGAAATCAAACGAGACCTTTATCAGGACGTGATTGAGTCATGCGGAGATTGCTGTTTGTTAGATGCGAACTGAGAAATGATATTACAAATGTCGGAGCCTCACCGAATTCGGCAACGATCGACGCCAGTCCCCCGTACACGAAAGGTCTCCAGTCCTTCCAGTCCCTCTCTCCCATACCCGTTCAATGTGTCTGGATATTGCATGAAAATTATTACTCACAGTCAGCATGAGAGTGACGTTAGCTGAGGTAGATTTTGTTGAATGATAATAATCGCCCATTCGATCAGAGAGAGATAAGAAGTCCGCAAGATCACGTTTGTGTCACGCTTACATTATATTTGAAATTGATAATCCAACTGACGCTCAGCAATAGGCAATAATCGCGTAAATAAAAGAAAGTGTGGATATTATTGCGATCGTGAGTTTCACAACCGCAAACGTTGGAACTAATTAACGATATCTATTGATCAGTTTCCCAGAGCTCGTGTAGCTGATCCGAAGAGGTTATGGCATAGACTTAAAGGTATAAAAATATATCAGATTATCAACGCGGTCTTAACGTAAAGAGGAGAGGCGCGAATTTATAGATATGATAAAATAATGCGTGGTTTAATGTTTACAGTTATAAACTTTGCGTGTAGCCAGGTTTAGCAATACACCCGAGTATGATGACACAGATCATGTACGTAAGCCAGTGAAAAAACGATTTAAAAATTCGTTCGCGTTACGTTGTGTTATTTAATTACGACGTTGAAACGTCGGGATTCGTATCGAACGACAATAATAACCGCGAGGGGCTGCAAGATACGCATTTATTATTTCTAGCTCTTGCATTGTCGAAGGAATGAGAGACTAGACCAGTCCGCAAATATTATCTAGCCACGCTTGCGTCTCTCGTAGGTACATACATACTTTTAAATCCCGGCTAATTAACCCTGGCCTTGAGATCTCGAGCTGTATTCCGGGTGAAACTAGCGAATACCTACTGAGGGCACCGAAAGCACGTGATCGTACGAGAGATGATTTATCGCTCTACGGGGGGCATACGTACCCGCCGTAGCGAAGCCCGGAAAACTCCGGCTATTTTTAAGCACTCACTATGCAGTCGACAAAATGATCGACGCTTCTGATAAAATAGGCATTTCGCGTTCGATGAATCCATTGATCGTCATTTACCGTCTTCGAACTACGCTCGAGTCTTTTTACGCTCGCTTACCTCAAAAAATAAGGATAAACGATTTAAAATGCAGACACTAGCAGACACCGCACACCGTACTTTTGACACTTGTCAGATCGCGACGCCGATTGGATGGGAGACCGATGACGACGACTCGCCTCCATAACCTAGAATCGTTGAAAAATGTTTCGCAGAGACTGGGCTAATTTTTGAGTATAACTAGACGCGCGTATTGAGAAAATGAAGAAAATGGATCACTCGGTGACGGAGGAAAACTTACAGATCATTTGCGACAAGCTAACGGATGCCGAGGTTCGTAAACTTCGAGGAATCGCCGAAATCGTTCGTTATTCGAGGTTAAGTTTCCCACAGTCGGGAAACTTGACACGTAAACAGCAGACACAACGACTTTTGACTATCATTTCCAGGTCGCGGTGAACAATGAATTGGACCTTATTCTCTCTAGACATTGTCATGTCGAAGCAAAGCTACAAAACATCAGCAAAGTGCTTCCGAATCTTACCATAATTCATTCCGAGGCGGACAAACTCGGAGAGATGATATCGTTCACGAATAGGCTGGCAGAAAATGTCAGCGCCAAAGTCAGGCGACTGGATCTTGCACGTGTACGTCATTATTCAGACCTAGGCTCGGTTCTCTTTGATCAAACTTGAGATTCTTATCGCCTCGCCTTCCCAAATATTGATAGTTTTTCTTTTTGAAACACAGAGCAGAGTGTCAGAGTGCCAAAATCGAGTGCACGACATTCTCGACTTGCAGTTATGCAGTCACGGCGTAGCTACGGCTTTGAGGAACGAGGATTACGAGCAAGGCGCCGCCCATGTGCACAGATATTTATCTATGGATAGACAGCTCCTGGAAAGAACGGCGGCGGATGTATCCGGGGATCGCACCAACGTCACCAGCTCACTCGTTACCCTTCAGGAGGCTGCTCAGCAACTGAGGACAGTTATAACTCACAAATTTGACGAGGCGGTCAAATCGGAAGACTTGGCGTCCGTCGAAAGATTCTTCAAGATATTTCCCCTTCTTGGGATGCATGTCGAAGGGTTGACCAAATTCTCTCAGTATTTATGCACCAAGGTACACCAAACATCTTTTCAGCCCTCCTTATTTTGATACTTGCCCTACTTTGCATCTTTCCCATGTATTTGTGTTTCAGCTGCAAGAGACTGCGCAAAAGAACTTGAAAGTCGCACTGGATGCCAAAAATTCTGATAAAAGAGCGTCCGTCGTTTATGCGGACACGATGACTCTGTTATTTGAGGGAATCGCACGAGTAGTTGAGATTCATCAGCCGATCATAGAGACATTTTATGGGCCAGGAAAATTGCTGCATACAGTAACGATTTTACAAAAAGAATGCGATAGGTAAATGACAACGAACTTTGGTTGTGGTTTTTTTTTTCTTTTCCTCTCCGAGAATATATCTGTTATTGAATTTTCTTCCATTGCAGACAGATAAAGAAAATAATCGCTGAATTCATGAAACATAGAAACGTTTCTAAGAAAGTTCAGACAATCAACGAACTGCTCCGTAAGCAGAGCGTAGAGAAGATCGACCCCAAGGATCTCGACTTGCTTCTTGGCGAGATAACTATAATGCATTCCCGTGCCGAATTGTACATAAGATTTCTACGGAGGAGGATATCGGTGAATATATTGCTTTTTTAGTTTGATAATTTCGGTTTTTCAAACTTCGAATAACATAACTGAACAAGAAATTGATTTGCAATAAACAGAATGACTTGGAGATCGGCATCTCCGACGATCTGCAGCGAAGGGAGCAGCTCAACGAGTTTGAATCTTACATCGGTAAGAGCGAACTAGCTCGAGGTATGCAGGAACTCCTAGGAGCTTATCTAGCGCTGGAAAGATACTTCTTGGAGGAAAGTGTGAACAAAGCCGTTGGGATGGATACTTTGGATCAAGACCAGCAAACGTCCAGTATGCTGGACGATGTTTTCTTCATAGTACGCAAATGCGTGAGGTACACTGCTTGCTATGTGCTATCACCTCTGGCCTCTTACATCGAACAAGTTTTCGCACAGTCTCGGTATCTCGTTCTGCCGAAATACACAATTTATCTGTTACAGACGCGCAATTTCAAGTTGGAGCGTGGACGGCGTCTGCGCCGTTGTCAATATGGCCTGCGGAATTTTGGAAGGGGAATTCGCAAGCCGACTGAGGGGTCGACTGCGCCAAGGATATCCTGCGGGATATCTAGACTTAGCACAGGCCTACAATGCTCTCCAAACAAGTATACAACATGGCCGTTTGCAAGCATCGGACACCGAGCTGGCACGGCTAATGTTTTTGGTAATTATCAGATTTTGGGATTTGAACTTGAATTTTGTCAATTTCGTCATCATCCTTGCAGGCATACCTGAATAATACAGACGTTAGCATCGAATACGTGGAAACATTGGCCAAGAGTCTCGGGGAGGAGATCGGAACGGCATTTCCCCACATGCAAGAAAAAGAAAGAGGTAAATTTGATAGCTGCTTAGCCGGACTCCGCGGTGTGACGTCTACACTACGTGCGGTCGTCGACTATGGGTTGGAGCAGTTACGGGCGAGCGCTGTAAAGCCCAGAGTAACACCTTGGGTGGATGCATTCCTGTCGATGAATCATCACATAAATGAGGTGATTGACGACACGAGAGTCTGCTCTTTGGTGAGAAAATAACTTGACAGGAAAAACATTTCTAGGACGAATTACTTGGATATGAAACGGAAGAACCCTTTGTGCAAACTTTGGTAATGAACCTGGAAGGATTACTCCAAGCTTTCAAAAGCGGTCTCACGTCTTCGAACTATGACGCGTTGATCGGAATCCTTACGGCTGAAGTGACCGCTCGTTTAGAAAAAGTTGTTCTCAAATCCAGCTTCAACAGGGTATGTATACAATGGATTAGTAATGTACCTTTCAATTATTGCATAATTATTATTTTTGAGGCCTGATAACGTTTAATTTGTTTCATTTCGAACGTCAGGCCGGAGGACTCGTACTCGACAAAGAAATAAGAGCTCTGGCGGGCTACTTGGCTGCAGCAACGTCATGGTCTGTGCGTGATAAGTTTGCTAGACTGACTCAAATCGCTACGGTACTCAGTGTGGAAAAGGTCGAGGAACTGGCTGACTACTGCGGGGCTGATGCCGTTGCGTGGAGATTAACTCCTGCCGAAGTTAGACGGATTGTTTCACTCAGAACGGACCTGAGGCCAGAGGATATTAAAAGATTGAAATTGTAAAAAACAGTGAATGCTGGTTACAGACACACCGTAAACAATGAAGGGGACCGCAAATCAAACAAAAACTCTTCAAACAAAACAAGAAGCCGATTTTTTCCATGAATTCCATAATATTTTCAAAGATGTCAGAGAATGACGAATCTGTTGAGCGCGGAGACGATGAAGTATCAAAAGCTAACAGTTTAGACTTAGCAGTGCCGAAACAGTTTCCAGAAAATTTCAAACGACAATTTTTATCCGAGGCTATGATTTTGATCGACAAGCCATATGATGCTAGAAAAATATTCTCAGATCCCAACCTCGGCTACGAGATAAACTATGACGATCTGTGTGGCCCTTGGTCCTGTCCGGAAAACCCTGCGTATCGGAGCTACGATGTCCCAATAATCCCACAAATTTGTACTTGGTTATTCGTAGATGAAACAGATATGTTTTATCTGAGACAATACCGAGATAACAAAGATGCTGTTCTCGACCTAATTGGTATATCATAATCATACATGTCCTCCGTTTCCATCGTTAGACGTACTCATTATCTCAACTCCATTAACTCCACCGCCGTTGAATAATTACAAATGTTTTAGGTAGCAAACTACCGAACAACGTTATATTTGGCGGTACGAATAAGGATATTTTTCTGCAACTAATCTGGGAAGTTTTCAGATTTTCAAGGCACGTATTAGCTTCTGAAAATGCTTCGTGAAATTAAAGTATGGCCTCTAATCTATGGGTGTATTTCAACCGGTTCATCGTAGATCAGAGAAACTAACTTTGACGATTGATTAATAGGAATAATGGATATACCGAGATATCGACGTCGTCATTACTTGGACTATTTTATATCACACATCGTTATTTCCTAACAACATTGTGGCGCACCGCTGCCGAAACATACGAGTTTTTCAAAGAAGGAATTTTACTGCATTCTGTTACAGTCAGTATTCGAATATCTTACGGCCAAAAATGTACCATTATTCGTCATTCAATAATGTCCTCATTTCAGCATCCGCCGAAAAGTATTGAAGTATTTACACCGAAACAGAGTAAACAGTTGCTAGATTTATTCTCTACGTTATATATGCGACAACTGCCTTTGTTACGACTCGTTTGCCTTCCCAACTACCGTTTGACAATGAAGCTCGATAAAGGCTCTCCAGAATTTGAAGAAAAAGTTTTCAAGAAATAGACGAGCAACGCAAACGATATAAATCACGTGGAATTGTATGATTGAATCTATTCTGAAAATCTTATATATTTCCTCCAAATCTGTTAACAATTGTACACGATGGTAGAAAAAAAAACAGCACGAATACATAATGTTTGTTCATGGTTCCTAAAAATTTGGTGGTCAAAATTTGACTAGCTCTTCAACCTGACTACTCAAAACTTCACTCGCAAGTACAAATGATACAAAAGTATAAAAATTGAATAAAGAATACCATCGCCGATGGTAAATACATGCACGCTACTAGATTCCTCCAGCTCCGTCATCATTTACTTGTCGACGATTGATATCCACAATCGCGACTTTCGTCAAGACCAGGGTCACTTTCGGCCCTATTAATCGCATTCTTGCTCCACCATTGGTTATTTTTTCTTAATTCTTTGGTCAAATGCTCCATTTTGGGAAACCACCATGAATTACCACACACCACTGTTTTGCGTGGATTTCTGATCGGACCAAGGGAAGATTTCTGAAAGCAGAATACCCATGAATAAGACCGAGGACTTATTATCGTGACGTTAATTCTACCGCTGCTTATCTCATGGTGATTCAATATGATATTCCATCTATTTAGGCATACTAACTTTTCCTATTCGCGAATAGCTGCAGTTTGACGGTCCACTGCGACAGTTTGAAAAATTAGAGATCGACGGTGGGGAACTTCGGCATCCCGAATACAAACTCCTTGTCCCTCGGCTGCAGGCGGATGGCTTGTGGAGCCTTTTTATTCTCTGAGTTAGAGCACAATTAGCTCGTCTCAGATCTCTTATTGTGGCCAGAAGAGCTCTGTGAAAATGACAAAGATGCTCACATCTTGTTGCGAGATTGCATTATGCGCCTATATCCCATAAAATAAAATGATATACTTTTTTTCAAACGCAAGTTGCATCACTTGTTGTTGTTTAACGTTGAGTTTGGAGGTCAGCGTCTCCACTAGATTTTTCTGCTCTTCCATCCAGGCGCGGATGCACGAGACCACATACTGTGATTCGGTACAAAGCTCCGAACGACTCACTGCGACTTGACTCAATTCCGCCGACATACTGACCAGTGACTTTGTCTTCACTTGACACTCTTGCCGAAGGTCCAACAACGACTTGTGCATGTCTTCTAACTGCGAAGGAAAAATGATATATCGACAATGTTAACTGAAGCGAAGCGTTAGTCCTCGCTCAAGACAACGGGTAAAAAAATGGGTACAAATTTTCTGAAACAAATCATTACGTACCTCCGACACGCATTTGCAATTACTTTGTTCAAGTATGCTTTTCTTCATGGCAAGGTCACAATTTTCTTGCAAACATTGTTCCAGCTGCGTAGACAAACAACACTTGACCTCTTCCGCTTTCAATAACTTTTCTTGCAGCGATTGGATCTGTAGGAATCATTAAATTGATCTAGTTCTAGTCAACCACAAGTCGTTATTTTATATGGGTCCCGTTTCTGACTAGAAATTTAGACAGTGTTGATTTCTCAATATTCCCAAGATAAAGTATTCGCTGTTTGTATACCTCGCAATGCATTGCCGATTCTTTACAGGCTTTTGCTCTCAATTCTGCTTGTACTTTTGTTAGTTCGTTGCCTAATCTTTTATTCACACCATCTCCAATATTCTATTGGTACAACATAAAATTGGGCCCTTTGTGAGATGATCGTGCATTAAATACTCAAAATCGGGCTCTACTCGAGGTGGAATACTTACACAAACGGTCTGATTATCAACCTGCGTTTTGAAATGTGTTCCCTCAGTTTCCTTCGATCGCATGATCTCGTTCAATTTCAAATCCAATTTATCAATGGTATCTCTGTGTTCCCGACACTGTTCAAAAATAGCATAGTGTTACATTTTAATGATTGATTGGTGATGTTTCTATGGATCTCGATCACTCACTTCCTGTTGAAGTGACTCCAGTTGGTTGGCATAGCATTTGTTACGGCACTGAGCTTGACAAAGTTGAGAATTTTTCGAAGACAGCTCAGTACGAGCATCCTCAAGTTCCTCACTCAGCTTATCGACCATGTCGCCAAGCCGATTCTCCTCTCTCTCCGCGACTGATAATTTCGATAGCAAATTGTTTTCCTAGAAAAATTAGTTGATCACAATCTGTGCACGTTCTCCGTATCTCGTCAGTTGATCACTTTGAAATGGATTGTTTACCATAGATGTGATTGCGTGCTGTAGATCCACCTCCCGTTTTGTTGCAGCGACCAACAAATCCTGGCTCTTGTTGAAATCTTGTGTGACTCTGTGATAATTATCTTCCATGAGAGATAACTGGATCTGAACTCCTTTCAACTAGAATTTCAATTGGTCAACATTTTGTACTAGATACGATCTGTGGGATCGCTACCGTACCTTTTTCTTCAACTCGCTGATGTCTTCTCTCGCTTTGTTCTCGAATATACCCTGTTCAGCTTTCAAAATTGAATTAGCATTCTGGAACATGGAAATGAAATACACGAAACAAGTATTGCGAATCGGATCAACATGCTTAGTAGCGTGTTTTATTAAATTATTTGCACTTATTTAATCGCAGTACCTTGAGAATTTGATGATCGGCTTGCAGCTTGACCATGGTTTCTGATTTTTCTTGCAATATTCCTTTCAATGAACATACTCGATCCCGTAAGACGGCCAGCATTTCCTTGGAAACGGTCAATTCACCGAGGCACTCTTCTGTCCGGTCTTCGCTCAATTGCAATTGCTCCTCCAATTGCTGGATAATACGAGAATGCTCTTTCTTCAATACTTCAGAATTCTTGAGTTGATCACACAGTTCTCTTATCTGGATGAAAAAGAAATAACGATAATAACAATGATGACAAACGTGTTGTTCTTGGCAATCTTGACGAACGATTGGTATTATCGTTAAAAATTGTTCACTGACTTCGTGATTCTTCAAATCGATATCATCATGTAGGCGAGCGACCGTTTCAGAAACCTTGATGTGTTTCATTTCAGAATTCTTATGTTCATCTCGAAGCTTTTCAATGTTCCTCCTCAAGTCTTCGATGATGCTTTTCAATTCTTCGGTCCTCTGTAGAAATTGATGCAAAGAATTTTTCAGTTAAATTGACAAACAGGATATCGCGTTGAATACAATGCTTCCATTATGCGCTGAGGACTTCAATGTAATTCAATGACAGCTTGTACGAGTGTTTACTCAATTGGAGAAGAACAGAGATGAGTACCTCTAATTCTTTTTTGAATTCCTTCAATATTTTGAGTTCATCTTCTTTAGCTTGAGCTTCGGTAGATAATTTTACCAAGTCACAGTTACACTTCTGAAGTTCATCTTTCATTATGACAGACTCGACTCGCTACCAAATAATGAACAACAGCAATGAACGAATAACATTCTCTGTTTAGATTGAAAAAACAATGGCTCTTGTTAATCATGGCGTTAAATTACCTGCTTTTTCCCCACTTCTTCCTTTAAACGGATTTCATTGTCTTTTAGTACTTGCAATTCGTTGATTACAGTTTCTGTTTGTCTTGTGTGAGCTCCCAATTCCTGTTTCAAATTTTCATTTTCTATCTGTAACCGCTGCATATCAAGATTAGCTTTTCTCTCTGACTTCAGCTCCTCGTCAAATATTTCCAAATCCATTTTGTGCTTCTGCAATTGCTGTTTCATGTCTTTATTTCTCTCAGTTTGAACGAAAATCTTGTTCCGCAATTGGTTCTCAATGTTCGCTGACCTCTTCAGCAAATCCTCACAATCTTTTACTTTCGCGCAATGTAATTTTTCCATTTCTACCATACTCGCGTCTTGTGACTTCAGTTTGCACATCAACTCCTGAACCACGCAATCTTTCTCCTTCATGTCTAATTTACATTTGTGTATTTCAGCTTGACAACACATGATGTCATTTTCTTTCTTCACTAAATGAGATCTGAAATGCATTGTTTTTTAGTTTAAAAGTCGGTCGAGTAAATTCTGAGATCTAGTATTAAACACATTACTTCAATTCTTGCAATTCTACATCCGCTTCCTGCCACAATCTTTTCATGTTCGTGTACTTTTCGTCTAAGCCGTTCTTCGACTTCGCAAGGGCTTCCATCTAGAATTACAACAAATCTGGTAGCAAAAGCTGTAACGGGCTTTTGGTCACTCATTGCACACGACATTCTCTTACCTTAGCTTTAATGGCTTCAAATTCCCTGCAGCGATCATGCAACTGCTCCTAGAATATATAAAAAATGTTGAAGCAAAAATCCTGCACATGTTAGGCTTGATCATCGAGAGGATTATAAATCTGTTTATGAAACGTGTCCAATATGCCCGTCACTCTTTATTTGTTAGCAGAGAGTGGAATGCTTGGGTCTTATGTACTTCCCTATGCAACATCGATTTGGGTACAAATATAAGTCCGTGAATGATATTCATACACTACCTGTATCGCACTTAGTACTGCAAAGTATATGCGGTGTAATTTATTGACAATTGGCGAACTGTCCATGTGTTTTATTTTTTGCCTCAGATCATCGACTGCTTCCCTTTGAAACTCCAAGACCGTGTCTTGTTTGGCAGCCTCGCAAATGATTAATAATAACATGTTTGAAAAAAAAGCTCATATTTTCAAACTTTTATACGAATGAAGTAACATGTTTAGAAATCTTACCTCCTTGAAGCATTGGTTGTACTGATACTGCGTTTCATTTAAATACAGTGTCAACAACTTAATTGCTTCATCTTTATCGTTAAGCTGTAATGAACACAAAAATTGTTGTCTTTTGTTCGTTTATGTTTTTAGCTAGGTAGGTACTGCAAATTATCATCGCCTACGTCTTACATAAGAAATGAATTTGCAACTTCAGCAAAGGATGAGGAGTCATTTTCTAATGGAAGAAGTTGAAATCTTCGAACTCTTTCACAATACAAAAAAATCTGACCTTGCTAATCCTATGTGCATATAATGAAAAAAGCTTGACATCCTTTTCGCATGCATGTCTTGGTCACTCATTGAAATTTGTCAACATGACTTGTTTTATTTCTTCATAAACGTCAGTGTGTGCTATTCAATTGCGTATAGAGCTGAAGAAGACAGGAGTTTCACACCAATGATGACATGCAGTTGCAGTAAAAAAGAAAATACAAGTCACGGAGTTGAACGGGATTCTAATCATCACCCGTTCTTACCTCGAAGCTTCGAATTTGAAGAAACTGATTTCATGCTGATACTAAACTCGTATTCAAATATATCAAAGAGCAGAGACCACAACTGTCTGACGCTCAACAAATATATTCTCATGCAATTGGCGGATCGGAAAACCCAATTGTTAATCCTAATATTACGCGATGAATGAAAGATTCAGGATTGTGGATTTAGTACTCAATTACCATCGACGTGTCTTCATAATAATTATTCAAACAATTAATTATAAATTTATTTCATATATTGTAATAGATTTCAGACAGTTCTTTTCTTTTTTTTTCTATCTTTCTTGTACGAAAAATAATACAATGATTGCATAACTTTTTTTTTGTACATTTAAAATGAGTTTTGCGTTTGTATAATTTTTCTCCTATCACGTTATCAAAACGATAACCGCAGTCACAATTATTCTGCTAACATATTTAATACGCTTAGTTATTTCAACAATTATTTATACTATGCATACTATGAATATGTGGAACGTGCGATAAACGATTTGACTAATCTGTTCAGTTCTGATAAAATATCAGGTACGGAAATAACTTCACTGATTATTATAGCATTGGGCTAACATTGCTCAATTGAGACCTGGTAAAAGATCGCCGTACCAAGATATATAAAATATTTCACCCTATTTCCTAGAAGTAATTCCCAATTGCTAATTCCTGCGTCCGATGGCCGTTTACTGAATATCATAAAGCGTAAGTATTGGCCGCTAAGTGATAAAACTGCTAATCAATTTGCGAAGGTTATTTGAATTTAATTCGACCATTTTGCTCTGACAAATTGAAGTTATCGAAAGTTTAATGCTTGTGTTTTCCTTAATTATGAATAAGATTTTTTTCCCACTACTAACACATTTGTACGGTACGTTTTTATGTTTACATCTTATTTACAACGAAATATAGAACAACGTACGCAGTTTTGTACAATTAGTATTGTTAGATTAAAAAAAAAGCACAATACTTGATATAAATTATTATTGTTAAATCTAAAATCTCTTGCATCAAACATCGTGCACATTCCCATGGTTGAACACAGCTGATGAAGTAGAGTTCCTTATCCCACTCACTTCGCTGGCCGCCCTATTTCCCATTTGATCTAAGCGTCTTTTGGCCTCGACTACAGCTTCTTGTAAATTTCCAATGGTTTGAACTTGTAGTTCGTTCTACAATAAAAGCATACTTGTCAATACTGGCCAATGGGAAAACACGAAAACTCGAAAGAATTGAGTCTCAAGAGTAAAAAGTCAGTTCAGTCTTATCGTTAAATGACTACAAACCTCTTTCTCTAAATGGGCTCTTTCTTTCTCGAGTTCAATAATTGCCTTGGCCTGCAATTGGACCTGAAATAACAAAGAATTCAACACTGTTTTTTCGAATGCCAATTCGCACAAAAATGAAAAAAGGACATACCTCTGACTGGACAAGTTGCAAATCTTCTAATACCTTTTCTTTATGTTGATCCTTGGAGGCACACGTAAACACAAAGTTTAGAAAACATGTTTTACACAAAGATACAAAAGTTTAAAGATCTTAGGAGATATTTTTGGGGCGCTATTTAGTGGGGCATTTCAAAAAGTGCCTAGATTGTAAAATTGCGATTTTTTAACATGATTTTACCTTTTCTTGAAGCTTCTGATGCAAGTCCTTCAGCTCAGCTTGCGTCATCTTTATCGAGTCTTTTTGTATTCTGATAATCTCCTCTTTATTTTCAAGCTGAAAATATCATCGAAGACGTGTAATGGGCTAACAAGCACAGAAGAACGAGATAAACTGTACAATTTTATGAGGCGATGATTACCAGTTTGTCCTTGGAACACAAATTATTCCTCAGCTTTTCAACTTCGGCTGAACATTGTTCTGTCTTTTCCCCGTACTTCCTCAGCATATCCATAGCTGCAGAAAAAGATTCTGACGAAAGAGATGAGTGTGAAGATCCCTCGCCCACCTTGAAGCAAAATGTGAAAGTCATAGATTCATGTGGAAATCAGCAAAAGTTGAACAGTTCAGAACTTTCTGGTAGTGAAAAAAAAAACTACCTAATTCGTACCAATTTTTTTAGCTCGTTCCCAAGTTCTTCCAAGCCACACCTGGCTGATTGCATCGTGTCTTGCAAGACTTTGAAGGACTGCGGTATATTCTAGAAGAAAATGGGTAAATGGTGAATGACAGCGCAGAGAGAATCACCACACAGTAGTTACCTCGTATCTGATATCTTGTCGGCAGGTGGAAAACATTCCATCGGATTTGCAATAATTCTGTATTGAACAATCGTCAGTCAGATTTTTAGTGTTACATTGGATGAATTTGAACTGCGGTCATGGTTTATACTCACACAAGAACCTAGAAGATCCTTAGACTTTCTCAACTCGATCTCGCTACAATCAAGGTCTCTTCGTAGGGTGTCCTCCTTTTCTTTATTTCTCTTAGCCTGGAAGATGTAAAATTACATTTCAATACTCGTGCAGACTCCTTCAGTCTAACAATTCGGTTTCTGTACTACATTTAGTACTACATTCGCTCACAGTGCACTCTAGCTCGAAGATCCTGCTCTTCAATTCAGCACTATCCGAGGAGATGTGACGTCTTTGCGTCTGAGCTTTGAGTTCTAAAGCACTTATTTCTTTTTCCATTGTTTCAATTTTCTTATTCAGAAATTCATTCGATGCTGCCTTGCATTTGACCTGAAACAAGTACCAACTCGTATTCTATTATCCAAGTAGGTGTTTCTACAATCATTCATTTTTTCATTTGACTGAAGAATGTTACCTCGTTCTGAAGTTCTCTGATTTGATCTTGTAAATCGGCAATGCGGCATTTCCATTCATTAATTTTCTCTTGCTTTTGTGCTTGGGATATTTCCTTAAACAAATATTAACATTTGTAGACACATGATGGTCCTATTCAAAGTAAATTCTAAGGGAATTTAAGTATGATGAACAATATTGTAACAACGTCTCACCAGTGATTTTCTTGTTCTCAAATCGTCACACTCCTTTTGAACTTTGCGGAGTTCCTCTTTTATCCTGAGGAGATCCTCTTGCTTGCTCTACGGAATGAAATATAATGCAATAATATAGTTTATAGTGCGAGAATTCCATCGATCTTCTAACGTATGTACATACCTTGTTTGGAACATATTGAGAGTCATGCTCATCGGCTGAAATAGCAGGATTTTCAGTAGACATCTGGAATGTAATTGCACATTATAATATGATATCACGAAATCGATAGTTGCCAAACTGTTCATGATTAAGGGTGCAAAGACTCACTTGTTCCAAGACAGAGGAAAAGTTTTCGAGCATGTCCTGCATCTTTGTGTGTGTGTTGTCCAGCTCCTGCTCAAGTCTGTCAAGCTTTTTACTTCGCTCTAAGAAAACATTCTGCGCCATCTCGTTGTCTATTAGCTGTATAGTCAAACGAAGATCCCCGATTAGACTGATAGCAATTCAAGTAATTCATCTGTTTTTCAACACGATTCTTTCTTCTGTTGCACAATACTTGGCCATACTCACAACTTCATCTGCTTTTTTCTGCAAGTCTCGCAGGCAATCCTCCAATCGATTCAACTCTCCTTTAACTTCAAGTAACACAGTCACTGCGTTGCATGCCTTAAATTCAAAACACTGATTAATAATGAACACCTCATGGCACACATAAAATTGCTGTAAATGATCGTTTGTTTTATATCTTTGCTGACGGGACACTGTAAACTATAAGAGGTACTGTGATTTCAAGAAAATGTTGGTTCGTTACCCCGGTCTGATACGTTTGTACGTTTGTGATGATTTGTTGGATCTCTTCATTCACCATATTCAACAGATCGTCGCAAGTATGTATCTTCACAATCCCGATCGAATTACATTCCTTCGGCAAAAGAAGCATGGTAAATTGACAGATACTTCGTCAAAATGTGAATATTTATATTCCATTTTTTTATGTTAGTAGGGCTTACTTGTAAACTATCGCTAGCAGTGCTGACGCACCGTGATACATGACTTTTCATGTGGTTCATTTCGTTCTTCATATCCTTCAGCTTCATCGCACCATTCGTTATTCTCTCACTGTGTCTTAGTTTTTCCTGTTCCTAATGTCATATAAAAATTGCGTTGAAATCAGTCGGTTTAAAGTCAGTTTTCTATTTATCTATAAAATATTGCGTAAATTCGATATACGATAAATATTCAATAGCAAGATCTTACTTGAAGCTTCAATTGATTAATAGTATCTGACAAGTTCTCCCTCGTCTTTGTTAAATGGTCCTGGATCTGTTTGACCAGCTTGGTGAGGTCTGTAAACTGTAAAAGGCAATAAAATTAGTCCAAGAATCTTCTTCTCACTTTCATCAAATGATCACAATCTCTGATTCCTTCATTTCATCCGATATTTGATGACACAAATGTACGAGCGCTGAACATTTTTTTTCCTGTTTGTAATGTGACAAACCTTCTCATGTCGACAATTCAACGAACTGATAACGGTCGCCATCTCCTCTCGCAAATCCTCAGTTGCCGCTTGTGCTTCCACTGTACATATCCTGAACTCTTCCATCATACGAAAATGTTGAATGATCTCGTTGTTCACCTGGTTTTAACGAGTGAATTAGCAATGGTTCCGTGATTACACTAATTCTTGGATTATCTTTATATTTTTATAGCAACTGATCGAATACAACAAACTGATACACCTTACTTTCAAATTATTAACGAACAGAACAGAGAATGGACGGATTCTTACCACTGGGGACGCTTTCGCAGGTGGATAATCATCTTTGCACTTTTTTGCCTGAAACCAGAATCCATCGTATGTAAACTGTTCAACGACACGGTTTAATGGTAGAACTTACCGCTGTCTTCACCAGGCCAATCGCTTTTTCTTTGTCTTTATAAATTTTCGAGATTCCCTCGACACTGCTGACTACTTGTTTTTTCAAACTCTTCATTTGAATATTTTCCTTGTCGTCCATACATGCCTGTAAGACAAATTCATAATTGAAAAACCCGACGTCATTTGATTTGAGAAATTAGCTGAAACTAACACATTTTTCGGTCATTGCTAGAATATTTGACAAATTTTTCAGAACAGCCCCCAAACCGGTCAACAGAGTGTGAGCACTGCCGCAACATGCATCCTAGACGAAATGAGATAAGATATGTTCATGAGATTAAGCAAGACAGGGAGAATGAAGTATCGGTACATCAGTTTTAATTTACGTGAATTAGTGAATTGCAATTGACTAAAAAGGATTTGATATTCTGTACATTTTTCACGCATCTCTGTACTAAGTCTGTTCGAGATTTATTATATTATATGATACGACTGTATCGGACTGAGGGAAGAATTATTTTATTCGTACCATCAATGTACCAATAAGAGCTATGCCCGGTGGGACTTACGTGATCCGTTAATTCTGCCTTGTATTTGGTGAGCATTTTCTCTATATCCAGTAATTTTTTCTGAACATTCGCTATTCCATTATATCGATCCGAATTCTAAAACGATGGGGATCAAGGGGACAAATTTAGGCTTTTAATGCCACCTTCTAGCTCTCAACGTATCAACGTATTACGAAAAGTTTTTACTGAATCATCGTCACGACAGCCGCTTATATTTGACAAACACGTCGAATAATATTTCCGAAGGATGAATAAATTGAACAAACCTCGGCTTCTTTGATGTTGATATCCTCCAACATTCTCATCAACTCTGTTTTTAATCCTAATAGTGCTTCTCGTTCTTTTTCCATCAACACTTTGGTATTCGACAAGTAGACTAATATTTCATTCTGGAATATCAAAGAAAATCGTTCACTTGCCTAATTGATAAATTCATTTGTTGATATAAATTTATCAATTTGTTGAGCTCAAATTCGTTATGTTTTTTAGGTTTATCAATCCAGAGACACGAAGATCGCTGTAAAGTAATCGAAAAGGATTCAATAATACCTGATCATGACTTGGAGGATTTTCATCTATTGTATCGTCCTCCTGAAACGATTTGAGAAGAAAATTTATCTCATCTTATAGCGAAAACGAAGCTTATGAATGAAATGACATACTTTTCTAAATAAGTATTAGCTCACCTCACGAGAAGTATCTGCTTTTATCCGCACCCTTCGCGAAGATTTCGAACACGTATCCTGAAAATTAATCAAATTCATAAGAATTTTAAAAAATAAGCAGAAATTTGATAAGATGCTAAGGGGGGAGACTGAAATATTTGGCATTGTAAGAATTGATCGGATTTAGAGCAAAAACTATCAGAATCGATAACTTCTAAAGAATTTTATATTTCGAGGTGAAATTTGGTGTGTACGCTCAGAGTATCATGACGACGGATCTATAAATAAATAAATGACTATTTGTGACTGATACCTTAATTAATTAATATATTGAATAGTGAAAACATTACACAATTGAAACTAGCTGTAGCATTGAAAAAGGTTTATTACGTATATCGAAGCCTAACTAAGTTGGATCAGTGTTACAAGATGTACATTTTTAATTGTATTTTTTTTCCGACTTCGAGATGCTTGTGCGGTGCTTGAAATCCAGACGATTCCAATGCCTTTGAATTGATAAATTCTCGAATTACAATCTTGAATTAGGATCTTTGCAAGGTGGAGACAATTTTCTTGTAGACGTTACTATCTTATGATCTACTTGTCGTATCGATCTGTTCTTGTTAACGGTAACTTCACTCTGAGTCTGGTGGTTTTTTGAATGTCTTAGTTTTCCTAACATTTCTTTATCGTCGACATCATCGTCGGCGTACGATTGTTGATGCAAATAGGACATGTTACTCTTACAATGTAGCAATGGACCACGTAGGGACGCAGGTGGGATCAATTTTCGGTGGAATTCCAAGTAAGCATTATCATTTTTGTCAGAACTAATCTTGTCGCAAGAATTCTCTACGCTCAATCGATGAGCTGGGATTAAATGGACTGGCTGCAAATGAAAATTTTAGTATTACGCCAAGTTGAACTTGTAATAGCTGTACTTCTTACTTTCGACTTAGCTTGTTTCAGCTCTCTTCTCATTTCCTTGATTATGTCGTCCTTGAAATGGGTCTGCATGTCCGATTGGCGACATTGTTCTTCCAGTAATGCGAGCTCTTTTCGCAGAGCAATAACAAGGTCGTGTTTTTCGGCTACTTCTACGGTCAAGGCATCACGATTCTCCAAAGATTCCTATCGAAAGGGCATCACCTTTACTCATAGGAAGTTTGAATAGTAATATAATGAGGAATATAATAACAAACTTTTTGCAAGCGAGTCATTCGATATTCAGCCTGCTGGAGCTCCATGCACTTTTGATCAAGCTGAGATTGTAAATTATCCATTTCAAGGGTTTTTTCGTGCATAAGCTTCGCAAACTTTGTTTCACTCTTCCGCAACTGCTGCCGTAAGTTTTCTATTTCTATCTCATTTGCGTTTAAGGCATTCTCCACTATGTCAGCCATTATGATGATCTGAACAGTAAGAGAGATCTTGAAAATATTTCAAGTCCAAGTAGACGAGCCCGCAATCCCCTCTTGGAAAAAAGCCTCTCAAGCTAGCTCTGCCTAATTATAATTCGCGTGCTATTCAAGCATAAGCTGATTTGCAAAACGATGCAATCACCAAACTCTTAGCACACTAGCGATCTATCAAAATTCGATAATCGGAATTGAAAAATTATCAATCAGTCAAGAAATGCTTGAACAACAGAATTTGAATTCTATACACCCTCTGAGTAACATTCATCTGATTCTTAGAGTGATTCATCATTCATCGGTCACAAGCACATTGCATGCATTGAGCAACAATAAGATTTATATGTATGTTATACCTACAACTCCGATCAGTTTCTTGATCAGAATAAACTTGAATCTTCAGGTAGTTCAGTTTTTTGATTTTTTTTCTTAGTAAATTATCTTCGTAGGTCATTCCAGGTCAAGATATTAGCACAAAAAAGGACTAGTTGAAAAACAGTTAATTTTGCCTAAAATTTTGGTAAAAATCAAAAGGTGAGGTTCAAAGGGTGTTTGATTTAACATGGAATGACCCATTACGATTCGGTCGCATTCAACAGAAACGCATACGCACGAAAGAAAAAAAAAACAAAAAAAAACTTACGTCAGAGTCTACATCAAAACTAGGTGAAGTTGATCCGAGTATAATTTGATTAGCCAGCTTTGAACGGTTCTTCAGATTATCTCTGAGAGTCTGAAGTTTGGAGATGTAGTTTTTGATCGTCTCTTCTTTCAAAACGACTTGCTTATTCTGTTCGGCTAACTTGTCTTCCAGTTCTGCTTGATACCTGTACGTAGAATTCGAAAGATTAAAATGCGACGCACAATTTTGTTTATTACCTACATTAAGCAACAGAAATTGAGTGAATAGTTCAGTTTCGGATGTAAATGAGATAAGTTTGACGGTGAATTCCCAGGAACTTACGCTATGGCCTGTTTCTCTGCTTCTTTGAGTTGTTCTACTTGTTCTTTTAGACTGGCTATATACTCGGCTGCATCTTCTTTTTCCTATGTTCAAAACAAGATCCCATTATTCTTGTCTCTAAACCTAGTTTACAATATGGCAAGAGCTTGTCAAGAATGTTTGTCCCAGAAGTAATTCAAACGTAACTCTTGGTAATTTTTTGTTTACAGTAGTTTATTTACGTCACCTTAATTGTGTGCGAAATACTACACGAAAATAATTAGATGCATGGTAATGATAAGGATCAATCCATGAAACTGTAGGTCAATTTTCTAAATACGTATACAAATTCATATATACGAATATATTGTAACGAATGTGTTTCTAGGCCAGACATAGAAAATTTGCTCAGTGTCAATTGGGACTACTACCACTGCTACTATGAAATAAAAATATATGTATAACAAACGCTGTTCCAAAAGCGATAGAAAAATAAAATACTATAAAAATGAATGTAAATAATAGGAAAATCGGTGTAGATTGGTAGAAAAAGCCTACGATTGATATTTTACGGGCAAAAGCTCTGTGGTGACAGTGAAAATGAAAAATAGTACGAAAAACGGACTTGGATTTTGAGTGTCAGGTGTAGTGGTGAAATAATAAGAATGTAGAGTCTACGAAAAAGTGATGGGCAAGTTATCTGTGTCGCATGGGAAGCAGACTGTCGGGTGAGTGGTCGGGCAGTCACAAAAACTTCTATTCGTCGAACACTCCGGCCCCCTGGCAAGACCTCGTCCTAACTCTAGAATAAGTCTGACTTTCTTGTCAGGAACTGTGCATGAATTTACCTGTCCGCAGGTGCAGCTGAAAGTAAAAAGATAAAAAATGTATTGTACATAAATAGAAAGATAGAAGTAGCGGGATATAGAGAAATATTTATGCGCCCTTATTAATTGCTGAGAGATAACGAAGATAAAATGATACGAGTTGGGAGCCAGGTGTGCATAGCGAAAAACCAGGAAATAAACGGAACTCACTCCAGAGGAGAAGGTATGTCGCTAGGCTGGATTTCAAAGAAGGTAATCCCGTCAAGACTCCAGCAATTCTCTCTCCTAGCGCGCCTAATCAGCTCCAGCAGTCCTCTAATATCACTTTGTAGGAATTCTATCTTCTGTTGCAACGTCTCTTCATCCTTCTGCAGTTGCAAAACGCGACCTTCAAGCATCGCCATCGACTGGATTACACAAGACAAATGGTACGTTATCGTCTGGATAAATGGTACAAACTCCAATTTGGTCAAACAAGTTCATGGCTCTTGGACAAAATTGTGAGTTCTTAGTCACACCAGTGTTTATCATCCTGAATAAATGGCAATGAATAGTTGATAGAAAGTAGTTTTCTCACCCCGTCCTGGCCTATATTAGCAACGGTAGCAGCAGATCGTTGGAGCTTGTCCTTCAACAATATGACTCTGTTCGAAGCTTCGCGCTCAAGTTCTTCGACGGTTCGTACCAGCATTGCATTCTGTTCGCCCAAATCTTTCACCCATTCTTCCATAATCTTCAATTTTGTCTGAAACGTTTTATCCGCACAGATGAGATCTCACATCGAGTCAAATTTTCTACCCAAGTATTGAAACTACTACTATGTTCATTGAGAATCTAGAGGGCAAAAGGGACTGAGGACTCGTGCATTGCCAAGAGCAACGTGACTTTACTATCCGGGTGTAAAATTGTGAGTCTGTTCCCGAAGTTCTATATTTAGATGACAAGGCCGCACATCTCTCGAGGCGTGTGGAGCTCGAGAGAAACGTTAACGAACTCAGCCAAGAGTTTCAATGGGTGTAATTTGAAGGTACAATAGACAGAGTACCGAAATATGTTCACTCAACGGTAGTACGTGAGATATAGTAATATTTTGTTGGTTAATTACGTGATCGGAACTTCCATCGGTTCCTTCGCTGATTTTTCTGATACGGTCTTCGTAAAGTTTTCGAAACTCGTCGAGGATCCGTAACGTGCTAGTTTCACCGCACACGTCGCCTGTCTCCTCGTTGATAGCCTGGCAACCCCTGGACTTCGGGTCTCCGGAGTGATCCATGCCACCGGACGATATCACGCGTATTGTTGATGATGATCAACGAATCATCAAGTTTGAACGTTCGATGTTGTCGCGGGTTCGCCGACACAGGTTTCGTCCACCGCGAATTAGAATGAAAACATAACAGGCTAGAGGCTACACGCGACAAAAGTCAACACCTCGCCATTTTTCTTGACAAGACATGAGATTCGGATCGTACATTTGGACCCTTAAGTCTGTTTTACGCGGTTCAAATTATCGACTTGATGCATATATACTTTATCGTCGTCGTTCGACCCTGAAATTACTCAAAACAAATGAAAAAATATAATAAAAATCATCCATAAACGCAGTGGAGATGCATTGTGACACAGTCACGAAAATAAGTCGATTTTCGTACAGCATGCTACAGTCATTTTTTTACTCTTCTTTACCGACCTTACCCAGTTTTCACTTGTTTTCGTTGATAGCAAAGCCTACGCGTCACGAGCGCGGAAAAGGAACCAAGAGTGCAATTCTAGATGGAATTCCGAAGATATACATCGGAAAACTTCTTTGTTTCATGCAACAATGAAGACGTATTCTTTTAAACTGCACAAAATGTTAATTGTCGATGTCAAGCGGGCGAAACTCACAATCATGGCCGCGACCACCGCTTGACATCGACAATTACCATTTTGTGCAGTTTAAAAGAATACGTCTTCATTGTTGCATGAAACAAAGAAGTTTTCCGATGTATATCTTCGGAATTTCATCTAGAATTGCACTCTTGGTTCCTTTTCCGCGCTCGTGACGCGTAGGCTTTGCTATCAGTGAAAACAAGTGAAAACCGGGTAAGGTCGGTAAAGAAGAGTAAAAAAATGACTGTAGCATGCTCTTAAAAAATAGCTTCATACTGCATAGCCTCGAATCTATTAGAATTGAATCAACTAGTTCAAGAATCGTTATAGTAGATCGCGGGTAGGTGCTCGAATCATCGTGTCTCCATAGTTGGATGGTAAATAGTATATTTTTCATCTAAAAATTGGCTGAAATTCGTCCAGAGAATCGAAAGGGTGGCGGATGGTTATTTGCCACTTTCGACAGCATTTGGATAGTGATTCAGATGCAAACGGTTTTTCGGAGAGTTATACTTGACAGCCTGCGCTTCCGGCATATGGAGCCAAAAGTTTACCGGCATCAGTTCACTTTTAGTGAAGTATCATAATTCTGGAACGCATACGAGTCGAGAAAGATAGCTATCGCTGTCTCACCGAGTCGCGCGTGCGCAGTTCCAACTATGGTACAGCCACTCCAGAAAGTTATCTCGTGCCCCAGCACTCCGCGTTCAGTGAATATTTCCTTCACTCGGAGTAACTAGAAGCACGAAGTGTACGAACAGAGATTGAAATGGACGAATTGAAATGAAGTGGACGAACAGATGCAGCGAAAAGCTATACCTACCGTGAGTTTCTCGCTATGCGGGCCACTCGGTGCACCTAAAGCAGGCAACCGTACGTACATACGTCCCATAAGAATTAGCACGTGCCGTACGTACAGTTGCCTGTTTCAGGCGCACCGAGTGGCCCGCATAGCAAGAAACTCACGGTATACCTCTCTCGGCTACGAGGGCTGGAAGGGAAGCGCTGGAGGAATTTTAGCTTCCGACGGATATAATTATTTCTCAAACTTCCACACCAATTTTCGAGCTTGTAGAACGATCTTGTTCTTGTTGCCCTACCGGTCTATTTTTCTCCACCCTCCCCCACCATTTCCGGTCAAAATCTTGATACTTTGAATTTTGGAAATTTGATTTCAGATTCGCGATCTACAGCTACTCCGAAACCTTCCGGAACCAATTTTTATCGAATCTGTTGATTTGTGTTCATTTTCACAAGATATCATCATTTTTATTTCATTATTCTGGATTCTTCTGGATTTTGTGACATCAATATACATATGTATACTATATGAACAATTAACCATTGGTTCTTGCGAAATGGCAACACTTGCAGTGAAACCTCATTCATACGTTTTTCATGGGGTATCCCTGGTGGAAATAATTTCTACGCCAAAGTACGACAAAAGTGAAAAATGTAGAAAATCGTAGAAATTTGTTAAACAAAAATTCGTCGAAATCGGTAGAAAATCGCAGAAAAGAGGTATTTTTTTCGTAGAAAAATACGGATTTCTACAATCTATGACGAAAATTTACAATTCTTAATCAACAACTTTAAAAAAATTATAAGTCGATCATGGAAATTTTTTTTTTCGTAGAATGTCATAGACTTTCATAAGGAAGTACGAATTTCTAAAAAACTTAATGCAACTTTCCGATTTCTAATGACAAACTATTTCAGTTAACGAATGCAAATTAACTACATCTTTCTGATATACAACTATTGACGAAAAACAACGAAAATCTACAGTTGTGTATTTGAATAAGTGAAATCTACGGCACGATGAGGTAGAATTTTTTTTGGCGTGAAATTTCGTAAACTTTCGTAAACTTTCGTACAAAACTACGAACTTCTATAACAAATTATGAAAATCAACGTCTTTTTTCATGAGAATATCTTTCATTATCGACACCACCTTTTATTTCGCGTCGATTCTCGTAGATATTCATATAGAGTCTACGTGAATTTTACCAATATTTTAAGGTCCACGGAAAAGTACGAACAAAGTAATGACATTTATGACTCGAACGAACGTCAACTGTTTGTTGCCTACATTAGCGTAAACTTTCGTACAAAACTACGAAGTTCTATGACAAATTATGAAAATAAACGTCTTTTTTCGTGAGAATATCTTACATTTTCGACACCATCTTTTCAAATTTCGTAGAATGTTGTATAATTGCGTACCATTCTACAAGAAACTCCAATTATTCCCGATTTTTCAAGAAATATGAAGAAGTATAAAGAAAAAAATACTTAATTTGAAATAAGAAAATTCAAGCTCGTAGAATTTCATAGCGTGTTGTACAATTTCGTACGGTTCTGCAACGAACTCCAATTATTTTCAAATTTCGGATTTATATAAAATATTCAATTCAAAATAACGATATCGAAGCTCGTTGAGTCTCATAGGATGTCGTACAATTTTATCTGAAAATAAATTGTACTCAAAATAATAAAACTTCTACGTCAAACAACGATCAAATTCAAGCCTAAAAATGTGCAGAAAATCGTCATTTTCGTACTAATTCAAAATTCCGTGTAGTTTTCCGTATTTTTTCATGGATATTCGTAGATATGATTTTTCCGTTACTTGAAGACTGCATATTTTGGTATTTTTTTTATGATTATCCGTACTTTTCACTTCCAAGACTACGAAAAATTATTCAGCTTTACATCGATTGTCGATCGTCGTAGATATTCGTAGAACTGATATTCTATTGGTTTGAAGACTACGATTTTAGCAGTAGAAAACTACTAATTTTTATGAGAATTTTCGAAAATCTACTTTCCACAAGCAACGGAATATTAGTTCTACGAATAACCACGACACTGTTCGAAAATCTACAAATGGAATGAGGCTGAATGTTCTTTCGTGGAGAATCGTTAGTATTATCCGAAAAATTCTGTTAATTTACATTTTTCCACTACAGAAGTGAAAAGCCCGATACCGAAAAAAAAGGTATCACACTTATTCGCCATCTCCGTGCAATAGTACGATCATCTTACAAGTCAAATTAAGATTATGTATCATTTTCATCGAAAAGCTGCTGGAAGATGAAACTTGACTAACATGAAAAAGTTTTGAAGTTCCATGCATGTCAGTCGCTAACCTGATATTGCCAGAAAGTATTAAAATCTTAAAGATGAAACGGAGTGACCTGAAGACCGTAACTCTGGTGATCAACGAGGTTAAGCACGTTTGGACGCGGTCAGTACTTGGATGGGTGGCCCGGAGAAGTGGGCTGATGTGAGTT
Organism: Euura lappo; assembly: GCA_018257835.1. Classification (NCBI taxonomy): domain Eukaryota; kingdom Metazoa; phylum Arthropoda; class Insecta; order Hymenoptera; family Tenthredinidae; genus Euura; species Euura lappo. Next base: position 28,874 of record JAEUYN010002406.1, on the reverse strand, counting down.
CGAATCCCCCCACTGGCAGGAATTTCTATGGAAAAATCTACGAAAATCTTCGAAAAAGTACTACATTCTACGAAAATTTCTACACATATACTACGAAATTGTTCCAAAACAGGCAGAAAATCGTAGAAGTTTTCGTAGATAATCATACAATTTTCGTAGCTTGTGGTAAAAATTATTTTCATATAAAATGTTACGATATTCTACACAAAACACCGAAAATTTAGGAAAAGAAGTACGAAAACTTCTACGCCAAAACTACGACAGTATTCCAATTGCCCTACAACGACATAGAAAATAGTAGAAATGTTCATAGAAATTCGTAGAAATTGGCGTAGAAAATAGTAAAAATATTCTGTAGAAAATCGTAGAAATTTTCGTACTTTGGCGTAGAAATTATTTCCACCAGGGAGGCCATAAATGCATTCAATTGTTCGTCCCTAACTGATAGATAGAAAAAAACGCCGGATTTAAATTTTCAATTCCGGAATTATGCGTTCCCAAACCTTCATAAAGACGTTCTTTACCAACAGAGAGTGGATGATCAATCCCTTACCAACAGAGAGGGCGAATGACCAAACGTACTCAATTTCGGAACACGCTACTTGCGTTCGTATACAGTTCGTATGCGCACGAGCATTCGCGAATAGCACCGCGCCGCGCAACGAAAAAGCGATCACGGACCAACCAACAGATTTATCGTTTGGTCTGGTTCTAAGTTCTAACCTCCCTAGTTGTGATCGTTCGCTTGCGTATTGTGGTGCATTTCGTGATTCAAGAACAGTCCTTTTCTCCAACGAATATCTACAGGTTCGTAAAACCTTCATTCACTTTTGATGCCCGGCAAAGAATAAATAGTTTCTCACAACCTCCTGACAAACTCCATATTTTGAGGTTATCCGAAAACTTCTCCGTCCTATTCTAGAATTTGACTTCTTCCAGGAAAACGTTCATTCTTCTTCACGACTTTTGGCAGATCACGAGATAAATTTCCATCACAAGCCATGTCGGACAAGGCTTCGGACTCTAGTCCCGCAGAGAAGAGATTGGAGGCAAAGAACAGCGGCGACGAATCCGATCGGCCCAAACGTGAACGACGAAGTAAACGTAAGACTGACGACAACGAAGAAGAAGACAAAAGGAAGGACCGTGACAGACAGAGAGATCGGAGCGACTCAAAATATCCCAGGAGCAACGACGGACGCAGAAGTAGCAGAGGGAGAGACAGAGACAGGGACAGAAAGCGAAGGCGAAGCCGAGACAGAGACAACAGAAATCGGGATAGAAGTGGGGACAGATACTCCGGTAAAGATGAGAACGATAAATCATACAGAAAGAACGATGAGTCCACCGAGTACAACGAAGATGCTCCGTTGAGGCGCTATTGGAGTTCGGAAAAAAAGAACAGCGACCAATACTGGAACAAGTATCCGACCAATAAGAATGAGGAGAGAATCGGACAGCGTTTCTACGGAGGTCGGCACGAGGAGAAGTACAACAGATCATCGGAGCGCAGATTCGAGGATAAAGAAAACAAAGACGATACCGACGGCAAAGCCTCTTCGGACAATAATAAAAAAGAAAGAATTACGCCGGCTCAAAAGCGGACCGTTGATCTGTTGACCTCCAAAACTGGTGGGGCCTACATACCGCCGGCTAAACTCCGTATGATGCAGGCCGAGATTACCGACAAATCCGGCGCTGCTTATCAGCGGATATCGTGGGAAGCGTTGAAGAAATCTATCCACGGTTACATCAACAAAGTCAATACTAGCAACATTGGATTGATTACTAGGGAATTATTGCACGAGAATATCGTCAGGGGTCGAGGCCTCTTGGCACGATCCATTATACAGGCTCAGGCTGCCTCTCCCACCTTCACACCGATATATGGAGCCTTAACTGCTGTTATCAATTCTAAGGTATGTCGCTTTTCTCATTTGCGCGTGATAGTCTAAGGATATAAAAAAGCTACATAAGTCAAAGTTATTAAGAGCATGCTCCAGTCAGTCTTTACTCTTCTTTACCGACCGTACCCGGTTTTCACTTGTTTTCGCTGTAGCAAAGCCTACGCGTCTCGAGCACGGAAAAGGAACCAACAGCGCAATTCTAGATGGAATTCCGGAGATGTATATCGGAAAACTTCTTTGTTTCATGCAACAATGAAGACGTATTCTTGAAAACTGCACAAAAATGGTAATTGTCGCGGCCATGATGAACGGGCGAAACTCACAATCATGGCCGCGAGCACCGCTTTTGTGCAGTTTTCAAGAATACGTCTTCATTGTTGCATGAAACAAAGAAGTTTTCCGATATACATCTTCGGAATTCCTTCTGGAATTGCGCTGTTGGTTCCTTTTCCGCGCTCGTGACGCGTAGGCTTTGCTGTCAGTGAAAGCAAGTGAAAACCGGGTACGGTCGGTAAAGAAGAGTAAAGAATGACTGGAGCATGCTCTTAACAGCCCTGTTATACTTTGTAACCGATACGATTGTCGTTATGTTGGGAAGATTAATGTAACTTTATTTCCAGTTTCCAAATATAGGCGAACTGCTACTGAAGAGACTTGTGATCCAGTTCAAACGAGGTTTTAGGCGCAACGACAAAGCACAGTGCATATCATCAGCCACGTTCATTGCTCATTTGGTCAATCAGCGTGTAGCCCATGAAATCTTAGCTCTGGAAATATTAACTTTACTGGTAGAAACGCCGACGGATGATTCCGTCGAGGTTGCCATAGCATTTTTGAAAGAATGTGGCATGAAACTGACCGAGGTTTCCAAAAAAGGGATAGAAGCAATCTTTGAGATGTTACGTAACATTCTACACGAAGGTCAGCTGGACAAAAGGGTGAGTCTGAGATTTAAGATGAAAAGAAGTGGAAATGATTTTCAGTTGATATAAAACTAGCTCAAAATTGTTACAGGTTCAATACATGATCGAAGTTATGTTCCAAATCAGGAAAGACGGGTTCAAAGATCACGAAGCGGTAAACGAAGAGCTCGACCTCGTCGAAGAGGACGACCAGTTCACTCACCTCGTCACACTGGACGAGGCAACTGATACTCAAGACATACTGAGTAAGCTTCTGAATAGGCCAATAGCTGCTTCTATTCTTTCGTAGGATGGAAATTGGCGTGAACGTAAAAATTTAATTGATAACCATTTCTCTACAGATGTATTCAAATTCGATCCGGACTACGTTTCCACTGAGGAGAAATATAAGGCATTGAGCAAAGAAATCCTGGATACCGACAGCAGTGGTTCGGACGAGTCCGGAGACGAGGAAGACGACAATTCCTCCGATGAGGAAGGTGGCAATGCTGCAGGTAACGCGCGTACAGAAAATTACCTTAGATCTGAGGCTATCTCGACTCTCAATAATCTTGGCAACTTTTCCAGGCGAAGGAAAGGAAGATGTTATAGTGGATAACACGGAGACGAATCTAACGGCGCTTCGTAGAACTATTTATCTGACGATCCATTCTTCCCTCGACTTTGAAGAATGTGCTCACAAATTGATGAAAATGCAGCTGAAGCCTGGACAAGAAATCGAACTTTGTCACATGTTTTTAGATTGCTGTGCAGAAATGAGGACATACGAAAAATTCTTTGGCCTTCTTGCAGGGGTATGTATCTGAAAAATTTCATACCATAAATCTGGAACACCATGTTGTTCGGTTGAATCTTCATTTCATAGTAGTCTGTCAGATTAGAAAGCCTAACGTTATGAGAAACAAGTGTTATCAACGAAGCTGATATCGTGTCTTTCTCGACGTGAGGATATCCCACTCGGTTTTTCATCACAACATATCAGATTTTGTCATAATCATCCATCCATATACGGGAATGACTTTTTTCTAATTGAATGATTTTCGTTCTTTCAGCGGTTTTGTGCGATAAACAAAATTTACGTGACGCCGTTTGAACAAATTTTCCAGGACTCGTACGATACCATACATCGTTTGGATACAAACAAATTACGAAATGTATCTAAATTTTTCGCACATTTGTTATTCACTGATTCCATATCCTGGGAGGTTTTATCCTGCATAAAACTCAACGAAGAAGACACGACCAGTTCCAGCCGTATTTTTATCAAAATTTTATTCCAAGAATTATCCGAGTATATGGGACTTTCAAAACTCAACCAGCGCGTTAAAGATGTGTAAGTATTTAACAATAATTGTAGAGAAATACATGCTTCCAATAACTAACAATGAGAATAATGTTGCAATATAGTGACTCCATTTCATTTCAATTGATACATTTTTTACCCTGGATTCAATCGAATTTTTCATTATTTTTGTCCAGAACATTGCAAGGAGCCTTCGAGGGTCTGTTCCCGAGAGATGATCCAAAGAATACGCGTTTTGCTATCAACTTTTTTACATCCATTGGACTTGGCGGCCTCACGTGAGTCATATCCTGTATTACCAGGGGGTATTTACTGCGAACGAAACGGGGATTCCGTACGAATCCTTCCAACGGGAAAATAATCGGAAATTTGATAGTGTTCCTGGTTATGAATCAACATTTTTGTCCGATTAGCGTTTAATTTACATTTTTTTAAATAATGTCTCCTTCATATATGCTTTGGCCAGCTAACATTGTAAATTGTTGGGCAATTTCGAGACGTAATTACAGTTTTTTTTTTAACAATATTCTAATCATGTCTTTCGATTTTCGCAAATCCAAGACTCTTAGGCCCTTCATTAAGTTTTTCTACGTCACTGATATCAAATTCACATCAATCGAATGTGTTTTGGTTGCTCAAATAAGTTTTGTAAATCAGCTTGCGTTTCACCTTAATAATCTTATTTCAGGGATGAATTACGAGAACATTTGAAATCTCGTCCTAAGCCTGCTGTGGTGCCGCAATTCGTTGAAACCAAAGAAGAGTCTTCAAGCTCGAGCAGTTCCTCCAGCTCCAGTTCTGAAGAATCTTCGAGCTCATCGTCGTCGTCATCGTCGTCAGATAGTTCAGGTAGGAACTTGATTAGTACGCTTGATTGTTGAGATATTATGCAGAAGGTCGTGAATTGTGTTTGGATATTCAATTGGTCTATTTCCTATAAATTCATATTAGTTGTTCTATTCCAAGGAAAAAAATCACGATATTATTCGTTCATTAGATTCCTCGGAGTCTGACCACGGTCGTCGAAAGAAGAAATCAGCGAAAGAAAAAAGCCGGAAGAAGAAGAAAGACAAAACCACAAAAGCGAAGAAGAAGACACAAGAAAAAGAAACAGCTGGGAAAGACATTTGGGATATAGACACTGAAAAGGGGCATGTAACCAATTCTCGTGAGATTAATCAAAATGAAAGACGCGAGAGACAACAACAGATCCCAAGGGATGAAAGACGAGAGAGACAGGAACAAATCCCAAGGGATGAAAGACGGGAGAGACAAGAACATATCCCAAGGGATGAAAGACCCCGACCAAAAGTATGGGGCAGATCAAACCGTGAAGAATTGAACAGAAGACGTAGAAGCGTAAGTAATGATCGGGCAGCAAACGATGGACGCAGGGAAAAAAAAGATAGGTATAAAAGACGCGATGATCGGTAAATGATAGTTTTTGTACCCTTAACGAGTGAACTCCTCTGTAAACTATTTTCAAACCCTGATAAGCTAAAGCACGTACACTTTATCGTGGATTTCGTTAGAACTCAGTAAACCTAACTGTATATTTTGCCCGAACGGTAAAAAAAAAAAAAAAACGATAAATTTGTTTTCTGAAATATGATATAAACGTTTATTATGAAAATAAATACTTTTTGACAAAGAATCTGTTCCAAACTTTTCACTCATGAGACAGGGATCTCCTCGCACGTGGCGGCGGCAAGTTGATCTAAAAGACCTCTGAATGTCTCTATGCAAACACCACCAGTGCCATCTTTTTTCAGTCCTTCGTTCCACAGGACATTGAAGCTACCAGCAGGAAAATTTATCCCCAAATCTTCGAAAAGATTACGTATTTCGTGCAATTTGCGAGACTGTAACATATTGTAGATGAGATAATGTTAGTCGAAGGTCTAACCGATATTCGTTACGAATAGAATTACCGTGTTGGCCCGAATATCAGTCGACCCCCAATTTTTTACCGCTGATTCAAAACGTCATATGAAATGTGAATATAAGTCGAATTTCAGCCAATAGTTCAAATTCGCATTACAACTATGACCAACTTTCCCGTTTACTTTATTCGTCAGAGAACCCCAAAATTCCTGTCAATGATTCAAGTCCCCGTACCGTAATTGTCTTATATTTGGGCCAATACGGTAGTATGAAATATTATGAATATCAGGCGCAGCGACATGAGGCGATCACTGAATAATAATCTCGCCTTGAAGAAATCCATGTGGCTCAGACCGTTTTGAGTAAATATATTTGGGGATATGATAGCGGCCGCTGATGTTTGATCCCCGAGACTTTCCCTTGCGCAACGCGGCCCTCCGGGGGGCACAATTGCGTATGGGACATCTAGTCTTTCTGTACCGAGTCCAGCCGGATAGTGAGCTGTACCAAGAACAAAGAAATCTGCTGGGTATTTGCAATGCTCAATATAGCATCGAATAATGAATCCACGTACGGTTTGTTTCTTGAAAGTGTGCATTGCAAATGGTATCCTTGTATGTTGAACAGTAATGACGATGCACTGGTGAAACATCTGAAACTTTCACCTTGTTCTATTTATGGTGCAAATTTTTTGACGATGATATGTAGATGTAAGTTGCCCAATTACCGTCGATTTTGGGCAGCAGAGGAAATTCGCATTTCCAACTCAAAAGATCAGTTATATCTCTGTAAGATACTTTACCATCTTTGATCAAATTCAAAGCGTTCAATAGAGTTTCGAACATGTGTTCCTCAGGGTAGATTTGGAAAGTTTTTAAAATTCTGTACGTATCTCCCATGGTCATAGTTCTAGTCTTATTCTGTAAACGAAATGTGACCTTCGGTACAAGTATCGCACAAGTTTGATACAACAAGTCTGAAGTTTTTCAAAATCATCGTGGAAAGGCAGTCAGCATTATGGAACAAACTTCTAGCAAAGAAGCACCAACGTTGTACGAGCGTTACTCACTCTATCGTAATAAACAAAAGTTTGATACAAATCCGTGAACGAAAATGCCCGCTTCTTCAAATGAAGTCGTAGCATGTTAATGTGCTCCAAATACCGCATTTGCAGTGATTTTTCATTGTCTGGTAGAGAATCTCTCAACAATTCGCCAACACCGTACGACCCTTGCTCACTGGTCTTACCGAACGTGCGTCCATCGAGTAGTGGCGCTACGCCAGCTCTCACCCTGCATAAAAATATTCAATGGGAGCGATGAGGAAGTTTCAGATTCTCCGTTTACTCTGCTACATCCAGTTTCGTAAATTAGTAATTACACTGTGCGTCCGAGACGCGGTTGAGTATCGTGTAGGAAATCTGCTTGAAGATTGCTAACGATCGAAGCTACATCTTGATTGAACCACCTTATAGATCGCTTCATTTTACCTCCCAGTTTGTCGATTCTAATTTCCTTGCCGTACTTGTGTTTTCTGTCAAACGGTTCTGCATATCTGTTGCACAGAAATGACCGTGTGACAGGAATAGAAATAAAAATAGGTGCGAAGGATAGATTCGATCTTACTCTCTGTTGACTTGTTCCGAAGGGTAATAATCATTGTGACTTTTTGTATAGAGAGCATGCCCAATTTCAGATTCTGCGATAACTTCAGATGCAGTTTTAGACGGACTGACCAACTCCGCCACTGTTTCGTCTACAACAGGACATTGTGAGCTTTACTTTTCATCTCTGTAGATATGAGTGGGGTGGAGGTAACTCGTGAAACCGAGTTCCAAGATCCTTCTGTGAGAAAATACCGGACTTTGTGCTTTTTCCAAAAGTCGTTAGTACAGGATCCATCCCGTCTGGTAAGTTTGGTGTCTGATCTTGAGTCTTTCCGATTTCCTTGTTCCAGTAGCTGCTCATCACAGTATTTCTCAACTCATCGATCAGGGATTGAAACTGAGTTCTCTTGCTTGGCTCCAGGCTTGATTTGACCTTGGTGTTGTAATCAGTAATTACAAGCATGTTGAGTTCAGGCACACGAATCATGCCTCGTCTTGATTACGTAATGGAATTAGAAAAGCTATTCTGCATACTCCAGTGTACAGGCCAGACCAAGCCGTACCGATCTTTGGCGAAAGATTGAGTGTTTCATTTCCTTTGTTCTTGTCGCGAACATTGAGGGCGGATTTCAACGCCTCTACACCCTCTTCGAGCTTGTAATCCTTGAAGCAATCTTCCAATCCGTTTTCTAGTACGACTTTCCCAGCCTAGTTACAATCCACATATGTGGGATCAACATGCGCTCATTTTTAAGCATAATTTCAAACAATTATGTCACATAAATTCTCGCGGTTCGGATCTCAGTCAACAAGTTTGTAGAGATTTACAGGAGTGATGGATCGTCGTATTATCAGATATTGACAATGGGAATAACGTGCTTTCTGGCATGAAAAGTGATTCATGTGTCATACAATCCGATGACTCAGTATCGAATAGTGTCACATTGGGAATAGTTTCTATTGAATGATTTAGAAAGAATTAATTTTCTACTGAGAAACGCTTGTCTTGAAATGAGTGTCATAATACGGGGATTTTTGTGTAACTTAGGGCGTGAAACAAGAAAAACAGTACTGGTCTTATCTCTGGGTGATAATCCATTTTTTTATAACGCCCAATCTGTTTGCGGACATCCTCGTATTGGATTTCTGATACTTTTTTGGACATGTTGGTTTCTTCAATGTCTGTAATTTCAATATCGGGGTGAACGATAATTGCGAAGTTAGAAAATTTTGATACTTGAAACTGGCGTCGGTGCCGTGCAAAGATTATACATTTGAAGGCAGAAGTTATCAGGAACAAAGGAATTCTGGACTATTTTTCGACCCCATGGTCAAATCCCGTCTACACAACGCACCAGAAATGGCAGAAAATCTGTTCCCACAATAACCGGCCGTGGTTTAAATTGTTCTCATTTCAATTTGAGCGCAAATAATAACGCGAATATTCGATCCCTGATGCAATTTCGATAAATAGACGGTCTGTTGATTTCTGGCGCACAATGATTGGCCGATCGCACGACGGCCATTTTAACTGGGATGTTCGGGAAGAGTAGAGGGTGCGCTGCTCAAGCGAGTGGAAGAGGATAAGGGAAGTGAAGTTGGGAGATCTCCAGGAGCCCCTCTGTTATTAAACTTGGTTGCATTCCGTTTACGCGTGTCAAAATAAAACAAACAACTGGTAATAATCTGAAAAAGTAAATAACAAAGGAAAGGAGATAATAAGAAATATCCTTTTAATCCAAGTTTGGGTCTCCCTTGTGGCTGTCGACTAAACTACTATTGCGCGTTGTGCGAGAGATCACCAGTGTCACCAGTCAATCCCGTTAACGTAGGTTAGGCCCAATATAATCTCGATCGCCACGGGCTACTCCTCATTTTTCATTTCTCATTGCCGAGTGTTAACAGTGTGAGAGTAATTTGTCGCTAATCGCCGTCCGCCCGACCTGGACAGCTACCTCCGTATACCACCCGTCGTACAAAAGATACTATTTCACGTACGTATGCATGTACTACGTTGAAAGTTCAGCTTCCGCGTCGTACGACCCGTGAACTGTCACAGAAGTTCCGTCCATGTACACGGCGAACACGTACGCGCGTATGTGGGCATAAATTATTCATCCATACAGATATGTTATACAGAACGCGTTTTTCATCACACGGATACATATTTCTATCTACGTGCGGACGAGATACCAGCTCATGTCTCATATCTCTGCGTACATCGTCCGTAGAGCTAAACGCATTCGGGAATTCCGAAACGGAATATCATCTTTCGTGATAATGTTTTGCTTCCGGTCAGACCGGCCCTCCTGACTATCGCCTGATAAGGGCCAAAATCATCTTCATTTCTTACCTTCGCGATCCTTACGTTTCATATTACCAACACATTTCATTGACGTTCCACCACGGGCTGGCTGGCGGTGACAGCTCTTTCATAGTTTGTTAGTCAGTGCTGTATCAATCGGGTGGGCGGTTTCTTCGTTAGATTTTCACAAATCTAGCTCGTGACTTATATACCGACGTAATGTGTATTAGAATTTTATTCAAGTCTGTGCGTATGTGTGTGCGCGTGAATTAGCCTGTTCTCTCTCCCCCTCTCGGTAGTCTCGATGTCTTTCTCTCTTGCTCCCTCCGTTCCCTTTCCCCTCCCCCCCCCACCTCTCCACTCCTATATCAGTTCGTCCGCCGAACGGCCGTCATCATGGTAGGTCGTATACCACCACCGCCGCGTTCGTGCCAGTAGAACCTTGTGTCGTATTATTTTTGTTTACTAATGAAATTACTGGAAGTGCGGTTTATTCGATAAATATAACGTATGATGATCCCTTGGTTTAAAAAATATTCGCGGTACTCTCTGATTTTCATTTTAACACCATGGTTTCTGGTGTGTTAGGGAAGAGCAATTGACGATAAATTGACAAATTACCGGGTTTCGCTTACTTGTCGGTTGGGACGATTTAAACAATATATACACCTGTGTGTGTGTTTGTGTGTTTTATTTGAGGGGATAGAAATAAAAATATTTCACGATAACGACATCAATAACAAACACTTCGTTGTTATCGTCTGTCTGACAAGTTCACAGTGCTTTAGGGGTACTGATTATTTTTCATTTCTTTGTTCGTATGGTATTTGCAATTTTATCTTCTTTTTTTTCATTCTCTCCAATCAATCTTTTTTTTTTTTTCCATTCATTGTCGTAAAAGTGAAACGAAGAGTGGAAGACCCATAATTATTTAAACTTATTTTTTCGTTCGATTCCTATTGTGAGACAGATTATATTATTATAAAGTAAAATTAATACATCTTTGTTTTCTTTGGATTCTGATAATATTTCAGAGTAACAACACCGTTTCGTTCTGTATTTGTTCTTCGTCTACGTGAAACGCTGAGATAAAATATAAGCTAGTGTGTCAATTTGCAATGACACGTTGTTTGTAGTTTTTCTCACCTCAATACATCGAATTGATGATCACTTATCTTTTTGGTTTGGTTTCAAATGAGTAATCTTCCACATCTGCGTAATCGTATCTTTTGCAGCCCCCTTTAAATTTGCGTTCAGGTAATTTTAGTCTCTGTTTAGTGCAATCAAATCAAGTCTGTGTGCACTTCTGCATTGGTTCGTTTCCATCAATATTTAGTTACATTTTTACATCGCAAAGACAAGTTGAAGGAGAGCTGGAATTCCTTGGTTTATGAAATGCATTAATGAATTAGAGGTGTGAACAAATGAGTTGATGGCAATAATTGTTATCGCTAAACACAGTCGTAAATTCAAACAAATCTTGAAGCCTTATTTTTTTTTCTCCTTTGGTGTACGTGATATAACTTTCTTGTTAATGCTGTGTTCAGATAATAGCTTTTTGAAGCCTTACATCAACATCCTTGGTAGTGAAATTATATTTTACTCAGATGAATCATGTCCGTTGTTTGAGATGTCAAATTTACTTTCCACCCAATACTATATAAAAAATTTAATATAAAAAATTTCACAAAATTCAAATTCTACGGTCTCATTCTAATTGAATTCGGCACTTTTGGCTGCTAACTATGGTTCATAGCTTCAGTTTCGTTACAACGAGGAGTTACCCCGTTTCATAAGATGTATTGAAAAATGATCTGTTCCTTTTCAAAGGTCACTATGGCTAGCCGGAGTACGGCCCAGAGGCCCAATGGTTCCACGCAGGGAAAAATCTGTCAGTTTAAGTTGGTATTGCTCGGAGAATCTGCTGTTGGCAAATCTAGTCTGGTACTGAGGTTTGTCAAGGGTCAGTTTCACGAATACCAAGAAAGTACGATAGGAGGTGAGTAATCGAATGAATTGGTGAAATTTAATGCTCCGAGGACGAATTGTGGTCAAGTCCAGAAATTCGCTGTCATAAAAACTTTTTGATTTATATTACAATCGGAACAGCCATGAATCACGCAAGTAAAAGGCCAAACGCTTCTAATCATCACGATCTCTTCATTTGAATTGATAACTCTGCAATCCTCGCTTCATATCGCGAATACTTATTGCGTATTCTGTCGCTAATCCATCCTTATTTAATTTTCAGCTGCTTTCCTGACACAAACCGTATGTTTGGACGATACGACTGTGAAATTTGAAATTTGGGACACAGCTGGGCAAGAACGCTACCACAGTCTTGCTCCCATGTATTATCGCGGAGCACAGGCAGCTATTGTTGTTTACGATATAACAAATCAGGTATTACGCATGACAATTGACTACTCGTTATCGACGGAGTATAAAACTTTGAGGATTCTATGGACTAAAAATTATTTCAACAGGATACATTCGTGCGCGCTACAACGTGGGTTAAGGAACTACAGCGGCAAGCAAGTCCGAATATAGTCATAGCACTCGCAGGTAACAAATCGGATCTTGGTAACAAGAGAGTGGTGGAATTCGAAGAGGCCCAGACTTATGCGGACGAAAACGGCCTCCTCTTCATGGAGACATCGGCGAAAACAGCCATGAACGTCAACGATATATTTTTAGCTATTGGTAATTCGTTACTCTGATACAAACAATACTACCGATTGAATTTATCTTTTATAGATTCAAACAGTTCAATCACTTTCAGCACTCGGTATATCAAACCAAATATGATACCACAAGCGGCGTTTTATACTTGATAGTATTTACAAAGATCATTTAGCAATTATTACTACCGTTGTATTTGAATAATTTTGTAAATGTTTTACAGCTAAGAAGCTTCCAAAGAATGAACAAACCGGTAGTGCGGGCACCAGTGGGCAAGGGCGTCGATTAGCGGACACAGAAGGACAGAAGACAACCGCTAGCAACTGCTGCAAGTGATTTTTCACAAACCGTACGTGTAATGTATATTAATTTGTTACATATTCTTTGTTGTAGCCAAGTCAAAATACCTCTTGGAATCCACGAAGTCACCCGAAAAAAAATTTCTTTCTTGTACATTGCATTTATGTTACGTATTTAGATACATTTTTTGTAATATAATATCTAATAAGAAGGTTGAAATTGTTTAACGGTAAAAAGTATCTTTCCCCGTATTAAATTAAAATACTTATATAAAAAATGCCTTAAAAAAAAAGAAGAAGTTAAAAAAAAGAGGAAATCTTTAGCAAATCCATTATTTCAACCAAGTGGTCACAAATAATTAATCCTTAGTGATTTTTTTTTGTAACCGGACGGTGAAATCTGAAAATTACCAAGTGTAGTAGGGTGGTATTCTTGGATACCATTTACTTTACGTCAAGTTTTAATCTACACGAATAAAAATTTTAATTCTTCTTTGTGCAGTTATTTCAATGGACATCTATCCCAGACTTGTTAGTTGCTGTTGACAACCAAGAGATGATTTTTTTTTTATTCTTGCGGCAACAGTCATGTCTCTTGTCCTTTAAATGCTCCCATTTCTCCATTGGCAACTTGATGTAGATCTACTCTGCAATGAGTCGAGTTTTATGAGATTTTGTAGAAAATTTCCTTTCAATCACACTTCTGGTCTTCTAACGCGAATTTTCAGGCAGTGGCTCGCAGTGATCTGTGATCTATATCTGCATAAAGCGCAGCTGGTGTTTCGATTATCGATGAATTGTAATGGAATATAATGTTTGGGATCTACGATTAATGTCTCGTTGCAGGTATGTACCATATTCAGCAAAGATAAAACACACGGCGCGAATGTGTCTGCAATGAGTGAAAAATACGCGAGGATAATGCTACTATTATAGAGAATGGGATGTGGGCTATGCGTGAGCACAGACATTTGCTCGAGCAATCGGCATAGCAGGACGTCTCCTAATTCTGCAGCATCAACGTCAGCTGTATCCACCTTCAAAGTCGAACAGTGTTAACTCCCATTCCGTAATCCTAGTAGTAATGGGTGGTGTTCGTTATAAATATATAAATATATATAAATAAATACATTATATTATGAAATCATATAGGTGATATGATATGTGTAATAAGTAACAATAATTATATAATTACATAAATGGTAATAACACCGACGACATTTGGGCACGCAAAATCATGTAAGATAGTGGGGGCCATTCCTGCTTCGATAATTATTATATATTTTTCTTTATTAGATTGTACCGTGTATAACACTTATCTACTCTGAAATATATTGTATATTAATTTGATTGATAAATCATGCTAAATTATGAATTATTATACCAGGAAGGAAATAAACTTGTGAATATTATAATGATTGTGCAATGCGTGCTTCTTATCGTACAGCATATTATGTAGCTTTGAGAATAATTTATTAAATCTTTACACTAACTACACGTGATACTCGGCTAATTATCCTCTTTTCGTTTACATTCTTTCAGAACACGACCAAAATATCCTCCCGTTCGAATTTCACCCACAGCTAAAACGTTTACTAAACTCGTCAAGTCAATTACAGACGATATTTTACTTCAAACAACGTTAGACTCTGCATGGTCAATTCGTACCATTAGATCATAGCAACGATAGATCAACATTATTCTTACCCAGATGTCTATTTGCATGTATCGGTCTACATATTGCAATCAATTTCATTGCTAGCCTCGAACGAACTATAAACACGATTCCCACATGGTGGCGACAGGGCGGGAAAACCTGGAAAACCTGGAATAGTCAGGGAATTCCAATAGTCGGGAAAAGTCAGGGAATTCCACTGAGCCACAGGGAATTTTTTTGATGTCACTGCCTCCTTTTTCCTTGATATTTCATCAGATTCGCTGAGAAAAGAGTAGGGAAAAATTTATTTTCGGGCGGGAAAAGTCAGGGAATTTAGTTCCACCTAAATTGTCGCCACCATGCAAATGGATTGAAACAGTATAATGTTAAAATATTGCGGGCAAATATAAGGCACTCGACGAAAATCTTTCTAAAAATCGCGTAACATGCAGAGGGACCTACGGCAAGGTTCCCCGTACATTGTACATACATAATCTTCATATTTGAATGTTTCTATATGCAGTCGAAGAATAGTATACATCACAAAAACTACGCTGAAAGAGAAGAGTACAGAAAACTCACCTCATGCAGGGGGCGTAACTTTCAATCATCAAAGTACCGTGAGATAATTTGGTGTATTATGTGACATGACCGTAAAGTAACTGTTTTCGGGCGACTTATGTTTTCAATACGTGCTTGAAGCGAAGCCAACGGAGTAAGTACTAAGAATATAATCCTCGCCGAACAGTTACTTTACGGACACGTTCGATACTCTAATCTTTACGGCATGTGCATTGAAAGTCTCTTGGGCGCCATTTGAGATCCAAACTTCGAATTCCGCATCTACCATGACACTCATCTCTCTGTCGAGTGCCCTCCCTGCTGAAAATTGCCAGGTGGAAATATATGGATGAACTTATACGGTTTTCCTATAGGAATTTGGAACTGGAAATGTACTGGATTCGATGAATTTCAACATGGATTCCTACAAATATCCAGGTAAACTCCTATGTGTATTAAAAATACGCAGAGGTGGATACTCAAAATATAATTCAATACACATAGGATTTCACCTGGATATTTATATGAATCCATGTGAAAATTCGTAGAATCCAGTGGATTACCAGTTCCAAATTCCTACAGGAAGACTATACAGGTTCATCCATAGATTTCCACCTGGAAATTTTCAGTAGGGCTGCCCACAAAAATTTTCGTGCCAGTTAGCTACGAAAAGTGCCAAGACGGATCAAAAACAGCTGCGTCGAAAAGTGACTTTTCAATGCCTGTGCCGTAAAGAGACTTTTACATCCGGTAGAGAGCCCAATCGAGTGGGAAGAACTCATATATCTACTACTAAAGCGATTTTTATCTGGATAACAATATGCGTCAGGATTACAGACTGACGGTAATTAAGGAAAAGGCCACTTGCTTTTTTCACTTTTTATTTTCTAGGTCTCCAGCTATAAAATCATTCATTTCTGATACAATAAAGTAGAAATGTATATACATCATATAACTTTTATCTAACAATTATGTGGAATTATTGATAATTAATTTTTACGCGTGGTCTAAGTTCAATGGTTTTTCAACATCGAATGCTGCAGATAAGAATGAATTCGTTTGTTCCAGCGAAAAAAAACCTACATCTTTATCTCCAGTACCAATGTTGGAATGGACCACTGACTCATAGGATATCCTGCGAATGGTACAAATCTGTGTATCATATAAATTGTTAGGTTTTAATGAAAAATACAGCGTACAAATTACATACTTAGAAAATGGCAGTTATGCCGGTCTAATGGATTCTAATACGAAATCTGTTAGGTACTAATGCAGCGATTAGGGTACGTGGGAAATTGAGATAAAAGGAACAGTGCTCCGTTTCGTAAAATCTTTACGGAATGAGACAGTCTTGCTGGGAATTTCCATCCAAATGCTTCAAAGCATGTTTTTAAAAAATATTTTGGCTATTTGGATTTATTAAAAGTATACAATAGTAATATCACAACTTAGATATACTTCGAAGCATCTAAATGGATTATGCTAACTCGTAGCACCGTTCAGTTTTTCACTTACTCCACCTGTACTAAGCTTGATATCAGATTTCGATGTTAAAATTTAATGCGCGCCAAATACGTACTAAGTAGAAATTTTATGAAATAAATGCTTTCGGTTAGTGTTAAAAATCTTATTATGATAGTTGCATATCACAGATTTTCATCCTAGGAGCAACGCTGTTATATGTATATCATTTGTGGCAGGATTGAAGCATGGAGTAAAAAAATTGCAGAAAAATTTGCAACGGATGGAAGATTGAAAAGCTGTAATGTCGATTCTACACCATCACTTGAGAATCGGTATAAAATTTGATGAATGTTATCCAATCGTATTAAACTGTCAAAATTTATTATGACAGGTTATTAAATTCATTACTTTCATTTTTCATTCAATTTTCGAACACATCCTACAATTCCAGTGACCAACAATATGGAAAATCAACAATTTATGTTCACACAGAATGATATCCCAATAACACCATAGGTGAATAAATACAGTTCTCTGATTACTCCCCACTGAGGATCGCGAGCCCAAAAAGGCTAATACATAATACAAGTCCTGAAAAATTTTGAATTATTTCTGCGCGGACTAATAATTAATTGTAAAAATATAATAATAAAATTTCCTTCAGTTCTCGTCCGTATATTAACAATGGTCCTTGCATACTACGCCTGGCATCGCATAACCAACATGAATTTATAGGATGATCTATTTTTTTTAGCAAGACATTGTCAGGTTCCTTCTTCAGTCATATAAAATACATTCCAATGTAGATACTCTGCGATAGTAGTAATTTTGTAAACGATTGGTTTTTGGTGGCAAGAAAGTCGTTGTACACTTCTGAAATATCAGTCAGGAAATACAATTTGTCTTTCTAATAAACCTATAATTTTGATTGTTGTATCATTTTACATTTAATTTGCAATAAAAAAATTCACACGTCTCAAATGACTTCAGATCTAGTGTGTACGTATGATAAATATCTCATTGAGAATTACCTAATGAATTGTATGTATAAGTGACATTTTAATCAACGACTCGCAGGGAATTCATTAAATTCTATTCGTTCTTCGGGCTAAAAGAATATCTGATCTTTGACTAGTCAAAACTGAAGGAGTTGACGAAATTTCTACAATCAACACCAATCAATGATAATTTTTGATAGTCAGTCTCAGCTCAATATCAATTGTCAAATATCCAGACGCTATGCTACTTCTGATATACTGAAGTCTGTAGTGTGAGTGTAGAACCTGCATTATTTACCAGAATATGTTTAGGAGAGGATAGCGATGCTGCGCCTAGGTCCACCTATGCAGACATTATCCAAGCTAGACCACTTCTTGACACCATTACGCAAAACTTCAGCCGTTACTTTGTCTTCATACACTCTGGACATTGCTTCGAGTTTCTGCGCCTTCTCTTTGCTAAGTGGTTCACTAGGGAATGTTAATTCATTGGCCTCTGCAAGTGTCCGGAGGTCAAAGTAGTACTTTGCATAAACGCTCGAAGGGACGTTTATATTAAATTGTAGCATTTCCAAAAACTGTCTCTCCAGTTCGTTCCTGAAAGACAAGTCGGGACGGTAGTTTAGAACACATACCTAACGACATCTATGTCAGGTATACAAAAGTAATTCGATGGAATTTACAATTTCACGCTCGTCAGATCTATTTTTGGAAAACCAATTCAAAGCCAATACGTACATATCCTCCACAGTGATATCCTTCAGGATTTGACAATAGTCAACATTCCACACCGCTTGGTCATCCCACACTTTTGAAGACAAAAGTATCGCACCAAGCGCGATACGCTTCCAGTTGGCAGGAGTAATGTCGATTTCGGCATACGTGAGAAGTCGTTCAAGATAAACCAAAGTTATAATAGCACACTCGGCCGTGAGTTGAGCAGCATTGAACAACGTCCTAATGAACTTGTAAATCTGCTTATGCTCCGGATTGTGTCTATCATAATCTTCGGAAACACCGTCTCGCTGAAAAACAAAGTTTAGTTATTCAATTCAACCTTTGAAAAGCGTCATTCGCGAAAATGCGAGGTGAATAATCTCCTCATAACTGAATCTATGCTTGAAATATATGATCAACTATTTATCACCGTAAGAGGGTGGAGTTTCTCATCGAATATATCTATCTGACGCTGAGATGTTCGATTCTTGATGTGATAGTATATGGCTAAGGCAACACATTTGACAGTATTTTTAAGATTCGGTTGGGACACGGTACTGTCGTCGAGATATATAGTACTACAGCTGCTGCTCTTCTTCAACGTCCTTGTATCTGCGATTTGGTGCTGACTTTTCTTTCTCACCATTCCATCTGTGAAGAAATTCATCGATGTTACATCATAAAGGGAACGAGTCAGCTATGTCATACATATGATACATTAAGACTCTGGAACTTGGAGTAATAAACGATAGTCGTCGAATGATCCAGCAGTTTCATGATTTACCGTGTTGCGTGCATTTGATTAGTATATTGGTAAAAAAACGTTTCAACCTCAACATACACCGATGAATAGATTGAAAGATCACGTAGCCAACTGGCCATTGATTCGGCAACAACTTAGAGGAATGCTTTAGCTGTACGTTTCGCACGTTGTGGCACAACTTGTGTTTTCTGATAATTAACAACACCCGTGGAAGTAGAACTGTGACGTGGAGATTGGCGGATCTCACGCAATGGTGGATTAAATGATTGAAAATAAAAAATGGAATCCTTATGAGCCTAGAAGTGAGACGGTTCGAATACATGAACAGGCTTACTTTCGATAGCCTGTTTAGAACGCTCCATGAATATTGTGCCGGCGCAGGGATGCAGAGAAGGGTCTGAATCCCAGTCCTCGGGTTCTCGTTCGCTTATATGCTGTAAATTATTGGCACTGATTTCGCCCTCCGGAAGGTGTTCCTCTAGGCCTCGGCCGCCACATTCTCCTCCCATTTCTTTTCGGCCTGTTTGGGGACTGGCGTAGACGCAGCAACTATGTTTGTTGCCCATGGTTGAGATCGGTGATTTTCGAAAACTCTTTTATATTTTCCTCTCTCGCCCTTGGGATATTATTTGCTCGTCGACTTTTTTCTTGCGCTTTTTTGGTTCACTTAAAACCACAGTAGCTCATTTTAACGAGAATCTAAACAGAATCTAGACAAACGACTCAAATTCGCATGTCAATTTCAGAGCAATGATCAGCTGATGCGACGAGTGCAGATGGAGATAAAACGATTGTGCACTTGGATAATTTTCATTGTGAAATACTAAGCGCAGTGATCAATCCTGAGTCATTTTTATCACACACGATATATCAGCCATTGAGCACAGTGTCTCAATTAACAGCGCATTGATCTCTATGGCTGGCCGAAGTTGTGGATTGAAAATGAATAAAATATGTGAGATAACTTGTGTTAAGAATTCCGGTGCGGCGACCGAACTCTCGTGACAACGCCTAAGCCCCGCTTGGGAACACTTGCCGGCCGATATTTGAGGTTGAGTATCTCATTTTATCTCTGACACCGAGATCTTCATGATACGGGAACACATTCTAAACAACGCTATGCCAAGACTATTCATTTACATTGCACGGAAGTGATTCATTCCATAAACACAACTTTCAAACACGGAAGGACACTGTACCGTGGTCTTTAACGTTCTCATGTATACGCCGTATACGGCGCACCAGTTGGTATGCTATACGCATACCAGTTGCCTTGAGCCTTCGTTCCATGCACGGTCGTCGTATACACAGGTCGGGCAACGGACGTGGTGGGGGTAGCCCCCGTTAGAGGAGACACGAGTATTTACATTTTTAGCCACTACGGGCCACTGCTATCGAGGGATTTGCGACAAGGATAGAGAAGCCCCTATTGGCTAGATGGTGAAAACCACGGGCCACAAACAAAACGAAGAAGAAGAAGAGAAGCGTGAAGAGAAGCCTCTATCTGTCTCTCTTGCTTTCACTGATCTCTATAGATCAGTGCTTGCTTTTCTTAACGAAGCGCATGCGCCGTTGAACCTACCCCACGATCTTTTGGATTGTATATGTAATTAATACTTATAATGATAGAGATACGAAATTACGGAAAAATAATGTCTCTTCCCAAAGTAAACGAATATTTCTTTTGGATGTATTATTTGTTTATTATATATTTATTATTATTTTTATTGCAGTAAATCAGGAACGCTAATTACCTTTTCTCACATCCGGTCGCAAAATGCCACTTTTCATACCTCTTGAGCGGGCGGAAACGTCTTTTTCCGCCCGCTAGAAGCGGGCGAAAGAGACTTTTTCCTGCCCTAGGGCGCAAAATCCTGTTTTCCGCCCGCTCACTCGGTCTGAAAAGAGGCATTTCTGCAGACCAGGTGATGAGAAAAACATCGTGTGCATCATGGGCGCAAGACTATTATGACGAGTCTGCTTTTACAGCAACTCGCCTTCGGCTCGTGCCGCAAATTGCATACTCGTAAAATAGCCTTTTGCGCCCTTGATACACAAATAACTAATTTCAGACCGAGTGAGCGGGCGGAAAACAGGATTTTGCGCCCTAGGGCAGGAAAAAAGTCTCTTTCGCCCGCTTCTAGCGGGCGGAAATAATATATTATGCTACAAGGGAGGAAAGAGCTACCTTTTATTGGTTTGTGAGCTTCGCTAGTCTTTTCTTAACCACAAAATTTTTTTTTTAATTTCAAATTTTCTTGATGTGTATTTTGCCTCATTCTTAACCGGATATAGTATGTCTGATATGTATATGATATGTATGATAAGGTATCTGAAGCGTGTTTTGTACAGGGAAATGTAAATTCATAGGTGGTAAATTTCCGGATTTAGGAGGCTTAATTACACTGTAGATGGATAGGATTTTGTACAGCTGCAGGAATGTAGGAGTGCTGGGATGGTCATTACAGCTCGCGGCTTGCCAGATAGTGCCAAAGAATTTCTGTAAGACCAAATCCATAGCGACTAAATATATACAGCGAGATCAATTCTGTAGGAACAGTAGACGCGAAGATTCAGGTACAAAGTTGCGCCAGTGCTAAGTCATCCGTAGAATCGAGGTATGACTATGTGCCATTTACAAACAGTTTAGGGTTCACCGAAGTTAAGATGAGCTCCAAATACCTCTAAATTATCTTGGTTAACCTTTCCAGACAATAAATATTGAAAATCAAATTTTTCAATGAGGTATTGACACAAATCCATCGTTGACTGGAGAGATATCCGCAGTCCATTTGCCGTCGAAGGGGTTAAAAACTCATCGACCGTTACGTCGCCTTTCCGCATAGCAGCTTCCCAATTATTCAACGAGTGAAGCGATTTCTGCAATACCTGAAAATACCAAGTAGAAAGAACAGCCTATTGGTCACGAGGAAACTTTTTAAAACTGAAATAGGACAACATAGTATGTCAGGTATGGACCTTGAAATCCTCCGACTGTGGAGTCAGTCCCTGGTTTGGAGATTTACGATTTAATGCATCAAACATCTCGTTCATCCACGTGCAAAATTTCACAGTTTCTTCACACCCGGCAAAGGCTGGGTATTTGTGCGACAGGTAAAATTCCAGCCCTTTTGCTACAGAGTCACTGAAAATCTATAAATTTAAACAAAACAAAAGTTATTGATATTATGAACTCATACCAATAACTCACAATCAGCTAGTGGCGAGCATTACCTGAGTCGCAAGTCGAACGCGCATTTTTGCGGTACTATCTAATACGACGTGCCTGTTCGTAATTTTTGGACATACCCTGGCATTTCCTACCAACTTCGTATCAGCGTCGTACAAAGCTTCGAAGTATTTCCAACAGATGTGAGTATTTGACGATTTCATCTACAGAAATGTTACATTTTTTCACTATTTTTATTCATGCCTTCTCATAATCATGGCGGGTGTGCTTTCGCTATATTCCCAAAACCAAAGCAAGCTTACCATGATGATGAATTTGTTTTTTTCAATTTTTGTCCAGTACATGACGGTACTAACAATGAAAACTCACCCGCAAATGTTTCTTGTACAGCCTGTTTCGAATACACTTGATTACATGGGGCACATCGGAAAAGACAAAAACTCTTCTTCCATCATCCAGAGGATGAGAGAACCAGGTTTTTGTGTTCTCCATTTCACCTGAGACACCCAATAGAGACCACATTTTGTTGTTCGTTGATGCGCCATTGCCAATGACTCCGTGAACCTTTGCTCCATTGTTCTCGAGGAACGAAATCGCCTTGAGTACCAGTTTTGAAAGTTCATCACCCTTTACAGGGTTTTTGGAAGCAAACACGGTAATAGGTTGAGTGTATGAATGTGCGAGGGGCTGGAACATGAGGACGAGACCATGAGTTGCCTGATCGTCAATGCTTGTAGATTGCGGACCAGCTTCGCCGGAGTCAGTCAAGCCAACGTACGTCAAGTTCTTTGAGCAAACTGTCACAGACTGTCTTAAGTTTGTCTCGTCCAATAACAGGACACCGTGTCTCTGTAGAGGGGTTCTCGCATCAAAATGCTTCTTCAGCAATTTTCCAAATTGTTCGTCAAACCCACATTTAGTATTGACGAGCGAGAAATAACTGCGAATTGTTCTTTGGCAAGGCAGTGGCAAAACGTTATTTTTACGGAGAAATTCGTAATATCCCGGAGATCTTATATTCATCAGCATACACAACATTATCCATTCTTCCGTATAGCGACGATTATTAGTTCTTTTTTTAGATGCAGCCGCTATTATTTCAGTGAGTGCTGCTTTTTGAGAAGGTGAAACTTTTAAAGTGGAGCACCTTTCCTCTAATGTTTCGGCACGAGTACCCGCCAATTCATTTTCTTTTTCTCGTAAAGACTGCCTCAATAACTGCATGCGGCTCTTGGCTCGATTTTTCAAACGGTTTTCTGTTTTGATTTTTTTTCGTTGCGCGAGCAATTTATTTTGATCGATCGGATTCAAAGCTTTCTTCATTCGAATTAGCGGACGATTTTTTTTCAACATCCATTCCCTTTTCAGTACACGTTGTCTCATCTTTGTGCAGCCTTTGCATCGTTTATACTTCGACACCAACGTACAATCTTCGGCATGCCAACGATCAACACAATCTTTGAATGCACTATCGGTGGAAAAATGAAGCACATTCACAGCTCCGATCCCAACACAAACGTTCAGATTTTTAAATCTTTCCAAAATGTTCGGCAACAAAGTGAGTTGGCTCAAAACGGAATCAAGATTACATCCCAAGCCATGTACAATGCGTCCATAAACAAAGTAGTGGAGTAATCCGCCAGCCGCAAGCACGACAGTTTTCTCTAACACTGGTACTTCAATTCCACTTTCTCGCTTTGTCACAAACTTCATGAATACTATACTCTGTCCTCTTTCTGTCATTCTTTTTTGGACAATCCACGATTTAGGTATGCGGATAAAAGACTGTCCAACATCCTCCTCACTTGTGGCCACTTTGATGCTGGAGACAGGTCCAGATGCTGATGCACATTCGTGTGAATTGGCCACGACTGCAGCAACTTCTGATATTAGTAAAACCTCGAACCCTACCGACTCGTTCCGTGCCCGAACAATATCTGGCTGAACGGATTCTTGTGGCATACCGGCCACCTCATTTGCTACATCGTGTGTCCAAGTTTCTGTAGCAATGAGTGATCCCTGTCCCAGGACATCCGCATTTTGTACACTTGCGTCATCACTCCCATCTTTTAGAGAACAATCCATGACGTTTAAATCTGTGTGAACATCATTGCATTGTATATTACGGGGTGTGGAAACAAATGTTACATGTATTACGAGTTGGAGCATCTGGATACAAAATCCACATATAGACATTTACCAGAGACTTCTCGTGGCGGTGGTAGTGCTTCGAGAACTTCGTTTATCGGTTCATCGGTGATGGTATGACTGAGTGATTGCTGGATCTCCTCGTCATCCTCGAATATCGACGGGACAGCAGACTCGTCGAGTTTGGGATGCATGTATGGGACCTGAAATCAACATACAAGTACATTATATTATATTATATTGAGGTCAGTGCTATGAATGAGGTTTAATGTTGAAATTTGTGTTCATTGCTTGACAAAGTACAAAACCCATGAAAGGTACATTAAACTTACTTGAATAATCAACCGACCATTCGCATCGTATTTCTTCCAGTGCCTTAAAATAAACTGTCCCTCGAAGTGTTTTTCACACACAAACTGAGACTGTTTCAGTCCTGGAATAACCGCTAACCATTTCTCATATCGTTTGACATCTATTGGCACTCGAAAAACTGAACGTTTATCGTTCGATAATCGGTACCTGGTGTTACACTTGGGTATCGCGCACGGCTTAGTCATTTCGACGAATTTTTTAAAAGCATACTCGAAAGATTCACCTTTCTGCAATAATACCACGGAATAATATTAAGGTTATGTTTTTACGGGGCGCGAAATAATCAAATGCAAAGGGGGAAGGGGGGGCACGATCCCTCGATAGCAGCGACGCATGTGGCGGCGAGCAGAAAGAAAAACGGTGCCTGTAACGGAGACTCCTAGCATCACAGCGATGGGTACCCCGTTGCCCGACCTGTGTATACGACCGTGGCTGTGGCACTGTCCGTCGCCGCTCTCTATCTACATATATTATACATACCGTGACATTTCGTGGAAGGCGAACGCTTCGGGGGTGCCACCTGAAACTCGCTCGGCAAAAGTCCCTAGCCCTAAGTTGGTATCCCTAGCGTTCGGTGTTCGACGTGGTTCGACCATACCCTGTTCAAGCTAACTTGATTCGGTTCGAACTCGAGAATAGCGCGCGTAAAATTTGAAGGTTAAACGCATTTTGTTAAACGGAGCGGAACGGAAGAACAAGAACAACGAATTCTGCTCGTGCAGGAATTATTCTGCGAATATTAACCAACAATGTAATTTTGATATTAGGCGCTCTATTCAAGAAAATTAGTGAATCGTCTTAATAAATGGAGTGGCGGGAAAATTGGATCAGGTAAGAAAGTTGATTTAGTCAATTGATCAACAAATTTTATTAAGTAATGTCAGGTTCGACTAGTAATCAATTTATTATGAATCAAGCAATTTTCCAGATGTTTTTGTATCGTCGAGGCTCATCGAGGGACTTGACTCCGGAAGCCTGTTTCGCTGCGACTTGATTGTATCGTCCAGGCTTATTGAGGAACGTGACTCCGGAGACCTGTTTCCCTGTGGCTGATATTTGTATCGTCGAGGCTTATTGAGGAACTTGACTCCGGAGACCTGTTTCGCTGCAGCTGATTGTATCGTCGAGGCTTATTGAGGAACTTGACTCCGGAGACCTGTTTCGCTGCGGCTGATTGTATCGTTGAGGCTTATTGAGGAACTTGACTCCGGAAGCCTGTTTCGCTGCGGCTGATTGTATCGTCGAGGCTTATTGAGGAACTTGACTCCGGAGACCTGCTTCGCTGCGGCTGATTGTATCGTTGAGGCTTATTGAGGAACTTGACTCCGGAAGCCTGCTCCGCTGCGCCTTGATTGTATCGTCCAGGCTTATTGAGGAACTTGATTCCGGAGACCTGTTTCGCCGCGGCTGATTGTATCGTCGAGGCTTATTGAGGAACTTGACTCCGGAAGCCTGCTCCGCTGCGCCTTGATTGTATCGTCCAGGCTTATTATTGAGGAACTTGACTCCGGAGACCTGCTTCGCCGCGGCTGATTGTATCGTCGAGGCTTATTGAGGAACTTGACTCCGGAAGCCTGCTCCGCTGCGCCTTGATTGTATCGTCCAGGCTTATTGAGGAACTTGACTCCGGAGACCTGCTTCGCCGCGGCTGATTGTATCGTCGAGGCTTATTGAGGAACTTGACTCCAGAAACCTGCTTCGCTGCGGCTTGATTGTATCGTCGAGCACGTTGAGGCATCAAATATTAACACGATTTACTAATTTTCTTGAATAGAGCACCTAATAAAAAAAACTACATTGTTGGTTAATATTCGCAGAACAATTCCTGCACGAGCAGAATTCGTTGTTCTTGTTTTTCCGTTCCGCTCCATTTGACAAAATGCGTTTAACCTTTAAATTTTACGCGCGCTATTCTCGAGTTCGAACCGAATCAAGTTAGCTTGAACAGGGTATGGTCGAACCACGTCGAACACCGAACGCTAGGGATGCCAACTTAGGGCTAGGGACTTTTGCCGAGCGAGTTTCAGGTGGCACCCCTGAAGTGTACGCCTTCCACGAAATGTCACGGTATGTGATGCTACGGCTAAAACTATTCTCAAAATTTCAAGATAGCGAAATGTTGTGATTTCGCCAGTTTCAGGCATTATGGCTGTTACAATATCGAAATTCGATATGACTGCTACATTGTCGATATATCGATATATCGGACGCCAAATATCGATGATAAATATCGATATTTTTCGGTGAGAATATCGATATTTCGATATATCGATATATATCGCCCATCCCTGTCGCCCGCGTCTTATGCCGTGCAGATCTTGCATGGAGCGTGTGGCATCTATTGCCGTTGACCAATGCCGTTGGCAGCTGCGGCGCTGAGCAGCCCAGCGAGAGAATGCCACCTACGTGATTGGAGGAACGTGACACACACGGCGACCATCGGAACGCGGGAGTCATGAACTTTGAGAAAGATTTTTTTTATATCACGTTGTAGACGTAAAGTATATATATATTGAAAGTAAAGTATATACATACATATCTATATTCATTGCTGCTAGTTCCGTGTGAAGGATTAAAAATTTGGGCTAACGGAATAACAAAACGAAAAATTAACATATTCTGGAATTTCGTCAAAGTGTGCATCCACCTTTTAATCTTGAGTCGATGTCCGGTGAAGTATTTCCTATATTTTATTGCTTTTCTGTTATTATATTGCTATTACAAATCCAACGAATCAGAAAAAAAAAACTGCATCGTTCAGCGGTGTACGAACAGAAGACTTTTGGTTCTATATTTCCAAATACAATTTTTCGAGAAAACTTTTGCTTCTGAAAGCTGCTGGACGTGGCAAAAATGCATCCGATATCAGATACATGCATCTCTTGATGTTTGCATTGTTTTTCAGAGGAAGGGAAGGAACAGTTGCGAGATTGGTCATGATTTTAGTGTAGTGTTTGTCAATTGAGAAAAACTGAAAATGTGTTTTCTTTTTTTTTTCCAGTTCGTAATAAATACAGTAATATATTATTATCAACATATCAAATTCTCTGTTATTTCTAAAAGTAAATAATAACGTCATATTGACGGGTATGTCCTGTATTCAAGAATTTGAATAGAAAATTTGTTCTGTAGTAGGACAAGCCTGTAAAAGGAAAATGTCCAAATCAGGCACATAATTGAGTCACTTATGCCGTAGTAGAGCAAAAGCTACAAATGTACAAATATATGAACTTAGGTCCAATAGCAGAGTACATTTCCTAACAATCTATATGGGGGTTCCATGGCATTTCACCTAATCGGTGAGGGTCGGTTTATTTATGTCCTTAGCATTTTTCGAAAAAAGTCAAAGCTCTTGAAGTTAAAGCCAGTTGAAAAAAGTCCGTTTGCGAAGAGGATGAAAAATTGAAAAATTCAAAAAAATAGAAAGCGTGGCTGAATCGAAAAACCGCCTAACACGTGTTCACTTTTTTCGATGGACGAATTGAGAAAAAAATTGACATCAAGATCGGCTTCGGTGACCTTCACCGATTAGGTGAAATGCCATGGAATATACAGGGTGTTCATTTTTAATCGCCCCAGGCCGATATTTCCGAAACTAAGCAACATATGAGAAAATGTTTCGAACAAAAGTTTCAAGGTTCGGAGGGGGAAAGAACATGAGCGGGCCAGATTTGTTGTCAGTTGCACTACCAAGGTCAGGCAAAGGTCAGACTGCTTTTTTCAAATGGAATGGTGTATTTTTCTCACCGGAATCCGAAAGAACATCAAATTTTGTATTCCGAAGTACCCTCATTTTTTTTTTAAATTTAAATTTAATGAGATACCAGCCGGGTAGATTAGTACCGGGCAAATCCCAGAGAACAACTTCATTCATGTGTCATTTGATATGGCAATAATCTGCAACCCAATTTCCTATTGATCAATCATCTTCAAAAATTGGGAAACTGAAATGGAACTTTCAAAAAAAAAAAAAAAAATCGGGAAACTGAATTTTGAAGATGATTGATCAATAGGAAATTGGGTTGCAGATTATTGCCATATCAAATGACACATGAATGAAGTTGTTCTCTGGCATTTGCCCGGTACTAATCTACC